>JAUPTC010000527.1:0-45581 GCA_030762895.1 Sophora flavescens
AAACACATTTATTTTATACTTATTGTGTAATTGTAACACAACCAAAATCAAATACTTGATTTTGAAATGTCTCAAAATATCTAACGGTTTATTTTATGTAAACCAACTAAATTCCCTACTTATAATAAGGTAAGAGGAAAATATTTATATCCTCTTTTCAGTTTAATTTATACTACGCATTCAGCGGTAGGTAAGGAAAACAGAATGGCTGACTGCTTTAAGGAGAAGATAAGTGGTTTGTGACTACAGAAAGAGCAAAATTCAATTAAGTGCTGCTAACCTCTAGGTTCCAGCTACAATTCCAATAGTCCTGTAACATTTGACCATATCAGTTTAACACTGTATATTTAGAAGGCAAATATTAAGCCAGTACAAGGGGTGGATTCCAGATCCTGTACTAAATAATTCAATTCAAAAGAAAATTCTTTATTGTTTCAAAAATTAAACTGTCTTTCAAAACTATTACCCCGACAATATCAAAACCAAGAAGATTTGCATTTCTAAGAGGTTTATTTCATAAATCAAATTAATCTATCCGAATCATACTTACATCGGAAATATAATATCTCTACAGATTGTTCTGTAGGTACCAATTTCATTTTCCAATTTGCCATGAGCACATTTTTTTGGTTTCCTCGGCAGTTTAAGGTTGTTATATTTAGAATTGAATTGAGAGCTTGGGAGCCTTTGATTGATTAGAAAAGAATCGTGTAATTCATCAACATTTGGTGCCATAGGCCACATTTGATTGTCTGTCTGGACTCTCTAGCCCTGGTCTGTTATCACCATTTGTCTGCAGGTATATAAGTAATTAATAAGTATGTCTTAAATTAAGTGGGACTTAATTGTGACATTATAATTTACTATCTACCTTTATTACTAATAGATGTGGTTGTAATTTTATTTTCTTAAAATTTTAATTAATAAACTCTGGCGATACAGATAAAATAAAAACAATTAGGACTAATAGTAATTGATTGGTGAGACTGAAGGTAACCTCACCAGCTCAAATTAATATATTAACTTCCTATTATGATATGATTTTTTTTAACCATGATATGTGTCTGAAGTATCCATCACTTTGGGTCAGTGGTATTGTGTAAAATTCGGGAGCATGGCCCAGGCACAGGTGTGTTGGGTGACCTTCATCTACTGCAATAGGCTTTGCTTTAGGTACCAAACTCTTACAAGCTTGGATCAATGGCATGTTGATTTATGATGTGATTTTATAGCAAAAGTATGCAACTTGCTTCAATTTTATTTTCATGTAATCTTCCCTAGGACTTTTAAATATTAGCAAGTCAGTTTTATTTTGTTCGTCTTAATAATTCTTTTTGGGTTTAAAATGAAATAAGTTTCCAAAATTTTATTATTTTAAATTAAAATTTGATTTTAGAAGTCTATGTTATTATTACAAAATAAATAAAAACAAATGTAGGTTAAAAATAAATATTTATTTTTTAAAGAATAAAATACTAAATCATTTAAATTTATTCAAAAAATACATTTAAATCAAATTTAATAAAACAATCAAAATTAAATGCTAATATAATAAAATGTTACTATAAATTCTATGTTAATCATTAATTCTTTAATACAATTAAAGTTTCGGAATTAGTTTGAAGTTTTATAGTGATGATTTTAAACAAAAATAAAACTTAATACAGTGTCTATGTTTTGTTATAATAAAAAATAGAATTTAAAGCGCATATCTGTTAAATTATTAAAATTTTCTTGTAGCATTCTTAATATTTGACTCTTATGTTTCTTTAATAATTAAGTAGGATAAATAACAATAATATTTTCTTTGATAAGACAATGCATGATAATATCAGTTTGCTATCAATATTAAGTAGATGCTCGATATAAAAATCTTTTATATTAAATATAAAATTATTTATTAAAATATGCGCAATTTTGAATATATGGAGGTCAACTTACTGCAAAATGTATACATTCTGACCCAAACCCTTTTATATAACCACTCTGAGATTCATTAAAACAAAAGAAAAGAAGGAAGAAAAACTCTTGGAATCCAAAACCCGCCAATATTAAGTTTGGATGTGAATTCGGGTAGAGACTTTAAGCAAGGTTGGTTGAAACGAAATTTGATAATCCTTTTTTTCTTCAAATGCAATAATCACTTTTGATATAAACAGGCTATAATAACGAGAAAGGGGGAAGGGTGTGCAGTAGGCATCATTTACAGAGGATAGAGATTGAGAAGTGAATGAGTGGGTTTTAACTATGATAACAAATATTTCAACTACATATGATCTTCTCGTTCTGCCATGCATAAAATACTGGCACCAGAGATTTAGCATTCTTTAAGAAATTATTAAGATATGGTAGCCATTCCCATTTGAGCTGTGTCTGGATTTCTGCTGAACCACAATATTAATCAGATCTCTTTTTCATTTGTTGGACTATAGATTCTAGCGTTGGAATTGCTGTTGTAATAGTGATTCATCCCTCCACATTGGTTCCAAACCTGAAAAAACTAAATTAAACTCATGAATAACTCTATTATTAGAGGCCAATGAAATCATAAAATATACAAAAAACAAACACGATTTTCATACTCCATAACTCAAGAGGTCATCAACGACTTGATTCAAAGTATAAAATTCTTCTTTCAGTTATTGTCTCAGCACCATAACCAGAAGCTGAAAGCGTCCAGACACTTTGAAAAATTGTCGTGAAAATTTGCATGTGCGAGACATATAGCGCTGTAAAAGAGAGTACAGAGGCAAATTTCAGCCCAAAAAATAATGTGAGGCATAAAGGTGAGTGCGGCAGCATGGCTCTTTAAATGTGTCAAACTAGCATTGTTTGAAATTCGTATGAAGTCTTATTTGGAAATAGATGCTTATTAATTAAGCATAGTGCAGCGAACCCCCTAAACCTCATATTCAGCAAATGAGGAAGTGTCATTTGGGAAAGGTATTAAATATGTCCTTAGCATTATATCTAGGTGTGTGATTAATTACTTTCCGTTTTTATTACAAATATTGATTAGCCTAACAAAAAAATAAGAGAACAAATTTTGGAAATTAATATAATTCCAGACAATTTGCTCAAGCATCTGGAGTGTACCTTGTTGTAGTATTATGTAAATGTCGTGTGCCATTCAAGTATTGTGCTGGATAGCATATGCCATAAATAGACATACATATCAACATTCTTTCCTGGATAATATACAGAAAATGTGAATAAATTAATAGGCATGAGTAATTAAACGAATGCCTTTTTAATATTTTTATGATACTAATGAAGAGAAGATAAATAGGATTTTACTTTATGAGAAAGGGAATATGACAGTAGAAATAAGGGTTTTCAACTCACAATGTACCCACAACTCTATTTGTATTTCCTTGTATTTGGTCAATACTACATTCATGTGCCCAAAATCAGAGATTTTGGATTCATGTTGCTATCTGTAAAGGCATTCTTAGGTTTGAGATGCGATTGTATAATCGTAAAGGCGAGTCTTCAACAGCAAATAAAGAATTATCGGCTTGATTATTTTATGATTTTGAGCACTTCGGGCCAAGTTAATTGTCTTTTTGCTTTGAGGATCTGTAAATTTGCCATCAGGCAAATACCAGCAAAAAATAAATCTTTTAATCATCAAATTCTCAAATCCTACTGACCAAGAAAAATTCCAAGAATTTTTAATAATGTAAATTTCAAAACAGAGATATAGATATCCAAGTGCCTTGCAAATAGGAAGTGATCAAGGCTCTTATTAGGCACATATTCAGCAGATAAGTTGTTCTCACGGTCTTCTTAAATCCCTATTAACCTCTACCCAAATTTCTGTGTGAAGTTTAGCTATGCTGCCCACTTCATTTTTAATTCCTCTCCTTGTCCAGAACTTTAGAGGAGTCTCTTTGCTGCTGTCTCTTCTCACTGGAAAATTCACCCCCAATTTCTAGCCATTAGAGAAGCTTTGAGAATTAAACAGAATGATGATGCCTGGAACATTACTTAACCACATTTATTACCTTGTAGACTTCTCCATATCCTTGCTATGCTTCTCTCATCTGAAAAGAATTGTTTGTTGCTGCTTCAATTGCTTGGCGAAATCATTAAGAACTCAGTAAGTAATTTCAAGCCAGGCTTTAACTACATCACCACAATTTCGATTTTTATCCGTTAATCACTCGCAGCAAGTACAAGAAAAATCTTAAAGGCTTAGCTTTCAATTAGCCCAGACATTACAGTTTTCTCTAGAATTACACCACTTGCATTTCTTTATCTTTATCACTCGAAACGGTAATGAAAACTAGAAATAGAATCGCAATGTATAAGACAACAATGATCACAACCACTTGTGTACTGATATTCTTCCTCTAACAAAACATTGTCATATATTTGACATCCATGCACACGAGATTGAAAGAATTGTGATCACACAGCACACATATAAGAAGCATACTATGATTATTAGTTACCTTACACATCTAATCCTACTTTAAATGCAATAAATACATTCAAGTTTACTCACAGTTACACGATTTGATGACAAAATAAGATAATTATAGAGATAAGTTCTCAGGAAGAAAATAATGTAATCAAGAAAGGTAGAGATAATTTTGTGAATAACTGAATAATATCTGGTGAGTGGGTTAGAGGAGTGAACTCCACCACATACCGTGATTAGATGTTCTGCACATTATTAATATTGCCCATTTCCAATTAGTGACCACTCCCTAAATTCCTATTTTCATACTTTACTTAAAATTGGATTTTGCCATGATTTTTTAATGCTAATTATCTAAATTCTATAGTGCCTCTATTTTCCCCAATCAGTGATGGGTCTTGATATTTTCTTTTAGAACACTAATTCATCACATGAATAACAACATGTTTTAACATTACATTATACATGGGTCCCATAATTGTTTCTATTCGTTTTAACCTCCATCCACACTGCAATTGGGTACAAAAACCAACATGAATATATCAAAACAACTTTACTCTTTTTTCCGGCCCATTGAATAGATGCATTTAGAAATTAAAATAATCAAAGGAATTCGCATCAAATTAAAAATCTTCAAGAAAAATGGACGGCCCCCCTTAATCGTCGTTGGTGGCGAGGGTTTCTGAAGTGTTGATAAAAGTAATACGTTTCACCCCTAAACAATTAGGAAACAGAACGGTTTCACCTATGCTACCTCCGCAACACGATTTCGGAAATTCCGCCGCCGCATCGGAGACACACCGTCTGCAGTCGCGGGATGGACAGTCACTGGGCGCCTGCAAAGAGGGTGGTGGCGGAGGCGTTCCCGCTTTGCTTCACCGCCGAATTGATCATTCGAAAAGAACCTTGAAGAGCCACCGCTGCTTTTCATTGGCAGGTGATTGAAATGGATCCTATGCAGTGTAGAATCCATTGCTTGTAAGAGCACGGGGTCCCCCAATGGATCTTGATCTGGTGCTCTGGCCATTCTGCATGGTAGAAGAAGAACGAGTATGAATAGCGTACAAGCACTCGTTGTACAAAATAAAGCTTCTTTCAAGAGATAACACGATGAGGCTATGGTTTTAAGTTACAGAGCAACCACGCAATCTCTGCAGAGTGGAAGTGGACTCTGCGGCATATGAAGAGAGCGTAGACGGGGGCCGGAGAAGGATGTGATGTTGTGTCCCCCTGCGGTGAGGTGTTGGAAGAATCTGAAGATGGGAGCTGATCGATGGGGCTAGGGAAAGAGAGAGAAGAGTGTTGAGTTAGCGGGGGAGGTGTTTGGGGTGAAGGTGTTATTGTTGTGCAGCTACGTTGTTGATCAGAGGCTGAGGTTGTCGTGGCAGTGATGGTATAAGGGTGGGGTAGCGTTTACTAGCCTTGTTTAGGAGTATCATAATCATGATGCTGTTGTTATTATGTCAAAAATTCCTGTACAAGAAGACAATAAATATAGAATAATGGCATACAAATATGGAAAGGGGCAATCAGAGGCGGTGTACTATAGTGTCTGAAATCGATTAGGTTTATAAGGATTATATTTTTATGCAGAATTAATATGTTTAGGTGATGGTATTGGTAGATACAGTTTTTATTTTATTTCTCTTTTAGATTTTATAAATTTTTGACCCGTAATTGAAAAAAGACTTTTTGAATGGTGTTTGACTAATCAGAGACAACTATCAGATATTAGATTGGTTGAAAATGAAAGGAAAAAATTGAGCTATTTTTTCTGTTTTGTTGAGAAAATTGAGAGGAAAAATGGGGACTTAACTAAAAAAATTCTCTTCACTTATAAAAAAGAAAAGAGAGACAATACAATGTAAATACAGAAATTTATTCTTTCATCTAAGAGCAACCCATTTACTTTTAAACAGATGACGAAGTGCTTGCTAATATTCCCAATGGGGCCAGATGGTTAAGTGATTTATGCAATTTAAAGCCATAGCGTCAAGAGAAACTCTTTGGCTAGACTCCTACATCCCTGGTCAAAGCTGGATAACGTGAGTCAGCCCTAGGCATGTGAAGTCAAAGCACCCCGAGGACAAATGCATCCAAATCACTCCAATAAATAAGGACAAAACTATCTATCTAAAAAATATCTTCATTGCGTGTCTATATTTTTTTGAAGGGGTTTGTTTTATATCTAAACAAATCTTAAATTTTCTCTTATATCAAACAAATCTTTAATGAATCTTTTCCTATCCCTTTTTTATTATTTTCTCTCCATTTTCATTCTCCATCGATAAAATATATAGATAAATACTATATATTCATAGTGATGTGCTATAATATATTATAGATTAAATTAAAAAAATTTATATATATATATATATATGTATAGTATACAGGTATGTGTGTATTCTTTTGTTAGAGACACTGTAGTAACCGTTTTGATTCCTTTTTTGGGTCCCCTTAGGGCCCAGCATAATGAGGACGTTTCTTGGAAATAGTTTTTTTTGGAAATCAGGTATAAACTATAAAAAAGTGAATTTTATTTTTACTTTGAAGATTCCAATCAAACAAAAAAGTGTAAGTACTAAAAACATTTTTTTTAATAAAGAAAACTTTAAATAAATGATTCTTATAGCTAATTATCTTCTTCTTAGGGACAAATTTTACCCTGTTTAATATATTTGTTTTCAAAGAAATATAAGATTATTATTTTTATTTAGAAATTTTGTCAAAATACTAAAAATAATTGTTTCGTAAAGAGAAATAGGAATTAAAAAGAAAAATAATAATTTTAGAGTAATTATTTTTTTGAAAATAAAACAAAACAAATATACAAAACAAAGAAAATATGCTCACTCTATTTGTTTGGGTCCATTCAGGTGAGATTGTCAATCTATTCTAGGGTTTGAGAAGCAGCCAGCTTGTGAAGCCAACTTAGCCTTCCATGGAACAGTTAAAACCAGTCAAAGATTTATTTTTATTTTATCATGTCAAATCCAGTCAAAAGATGTCTTTATAAAATTTAAATTCAAAACCTCAATTGACAAAGTAAATTTAATAATTTACTATTACCTGTAATTAATTGAATTGGTTTAATTATCTTATTTATATAAATACATGTAGATATCATTATAAATCTATCATTTAATTATTTTATAGAATGTATAATACTTCTTGAGAAAGTAAAAAAATAATTAGTAGTTGATTAATTTTCTCAACTTTTTGAAATCAATGTCAGTTGAATTATTGATACAATATTTTTGTTAATATCTTCTTTAGTTTTCTAAACCTTTTTTGGACCCACAAAAATAGAAAAGCTTTTTGGAATGTGTATGTGGTTAATTCAAATACAACTATCGCATTATTTGATTATGATTGAAATGGGGAATGGAAAGAGACAACACGAAATAATTTTGCCATTTTTCTGCTTAGTTGTCCAAGAAGATTCAGAGAGAAAATGATGGGACTTAACTCAAAATTCCCTCTTCACCAGTGAAAAAGAAAAGGAAGAGATAAAATATTAATGTAAAATTTTTTTTTTATCTACTAACAACTCCCTCACTAAATAGATCATAAAAAAAAATCCCTCATAAATAAGGGCATAAACTCATCTATTAAATTTTATCTACTTTATTTTCTTTTAATATATATATATACATATATAGTAAGTATATATATATTTAGGGACATTTTTATTTATATCAACAAATCTTAAATTTGATTCTTTTTCCTATCACTTTTTTATTTATTTCTCTCTTCATTTTCTTCTCAAATCAAACAAAAAATATGGTCCTATATTCGATAGGTGAGTGCAATAATATACATAGATTAAATTAAAAATAAATATATTGGATATAAGTAATATATATATATATATATATATATATATATATATATATATATATATATATATATTCTTTTATAGAGACCCTAGGCCCAGACTAGACCTTTCTTAAAAAAAATTATTTTTGAGAAATTAGAAAGAAATTTATAAAAGTTGAATTTTACTTTTAATTGTAAAAAAATTCCAATCAAAACAAAGTGTAAGTATTGAAGTTTTTCTTTTGAAGAGTGATTTTTATTAATAGAGAGCTAAATAAATGGATCATAAGCTAATGTATCTTCTTAGCATAGGAATTGAATTTCATTTTATTTAATTTCTATTTTTAGAAGATAGTTATAAAATTATTATATTGTTTTATTTTTTTATTTGAGAGAATTTGTACCCTAAAATATAAAATATTTTGACGAAAAACAGAAAATAGAATGAAAATAAAATAATAATTTGTAATTGTATAAAAATAAAACAAATATATGGAAACAAAGTAAACTTGAATCCATTCCGAAGTAAATTTTGAAATCTTCTAGCTAGCAGAAGCAACACCAGCATATAAAAGCCAATTTGTCTTCAGCTAAACGGTTAAACCAGTCAAAGATGTCTGTTTATATGTAAAAGTTTTCATGAAAACTTTTTTATCTCAAGGACCTTCAATAAGTCGTTTATCCTAAATACCTAAACTGACAAATATAGAAGAACTTTCAATCATGGAAGTGGCAGTTACATCATTTCGTAGAATCACTGTAAAATGGTTTAAACTTTGAAATCTTCAAACTAACCTCATATATTATAGGCTATATATTTGCGTTCAAAAAATGTGTTGATAAATATGTAACAAAAGAATAGAAAAATCAATTAAATCAAAGGCTCTTAAACTTAATCAAACATAGTGGAGGTAGGAAATAAATAAGGAAAAGATCAAGGAGGCAATGGTTTGATCGAATAAATATGGTTCCATTGATAATTTTCATAGAACCAGAGAGATTGATATAAGAGGGTTGAGACACGGACAATTGTTTCTATGCCCTATTACACAAAACAAAGCTCTAGCAACAGCCAATGGCTGAGCCTCAGAATATAACTTGGCAGACCCTGATGCTCTCCCCTCACTCTCCATGTGATTTTCATGTTCTCATGAATATTCCTTGTCTTTGAGTTAATCCTCTAGTCTAGAATGTCTTTAATTTGGTGTCACTCTCCATGTCAGAATTTCTAAGTCAATTGCATCCAATCAAAATGCAATGATATTTTCCCACTCATTTTTTCATGTTTAACACCCCCACAATTTGGACCAAGGTAAGTCCATCATGCCCGGCTCGGAAGAAGGAACTGAAGGGGTAGGAGGGAGTGTGTCAATCTAGAAATCGCCTAGTTGAGTTTTCGAAGCAATGCGATGTTCGAGGGCACCATCTTAGACCTTTTCCCCTAAAAATGACAATCAATTTCCTGTGTCAGGTGCTTCAGCCGAAGCCGGATGCGAGAATACGCATATTTCTGTTATCACCCGACAACACAGTGATTATGGCATTTCACATTTAAATCCGCATGGAGATAATATCCATTGGAGCTCACATGATGCAGGGTAATAGCCGTAACATCTTCCTCATGAAGACTGGAAAGCGGTTAGTTGATTCTTTGTTCTCCAAGAAATTAAGGATGATCCCGCTAAATAACAATACCCTAATAGATTTTTTCGAATCCAAACACCCACCCAATCAGCTCCGAAAACCCAAACAATAAAGAGTTGATCTCCGGAAAAAATACCACCGGGACTCTTTCAGTATCTATCACCGCAGCTGAAAGGATGGAGAGTTACGGTGAGTGCTAAGACCGACTTGAATTGTTGAATCAGATAGGTGATATCCGGTCTAGTATTTGTCAGAATCAGAGAGCCTTCCCATCAACCGCTCAGATCCACTAATATCCTTATGCCTCTGCGAGTCTTGGTAGTGGCTTGATGGATGGATCTAAGGAGTCTTTGCAGGTTTTGGACCCAAGAATCTGTTTCCTCTCAGAATTCTAGGGGATATTTCCTTTGACAAATTGAAATGCCCTTTGGATTGATGTACTTCTGCCGAGGAAACATTTAAGCCACCTAGGTCCTTGATCTTAAGAATCGAATCTTGATCATACAAATTCCTTCCAAACGTTTCCTAAGATTCACATCATCTCCATAGACCAAAGAGCGTGAATGCACTCCCTTTCTTGGGTAATAATGAAAGTAATAGGTGGATTGGGCAATGTCCTTGGGTAGTACAAGGAAGTCAATTTTCAGCCATTTTCTACTTGCTTAGCTTGATCCCATAGTGAAACTTCAACGCAAACCATATTCTCCATACGCATATCTCCCCGCACGGACTACCTATACACATCTTCCTCAGATCCCATATAGAAAGTGCATTATTACATCAAGTTGATGTAACAGCAATTTGCATAGACTGAGTGGCAAGAGGCACCCCACTTTGTGACAGCGGCTCGGACTAAAAGTATCAAAAGAAATCCACTCCTCAACTTGATTGTAACCTTGGCTACTAATACAGCCTTATATCTTTCAATTGTCCATCGCCTACATTCCTTTGTAACCCATTTGCTTCAATTGACCTGACGTTTGAGGCGTCCTTCATTGCCATGTTTTAAAGCTCACCTGGCTTACAATCTCATTCCAACAAGAATATTTTTAACTATTAACCTCTGTAGGTTCACAACATGCTATAGACAAGGAAAACTTGTGGTAAGTGGAGATACTTAGAGAATTAGTGAGCTGGAAATGGGGTAAGGACTCACAAGATGATGGAGTAGCTGTTTCTGTTAGTTTTCATATGTTAATGAATGAGACAGAGGAGGAAGACTGCCTTTCTGTCATTATTTCGATTTGGTCACCAGTTTACTTCTGCAAAATCTTACAAGTTCGGGGTGGCTGAACATTGGGAAGTTTCTATCAAAAACCCCAGGTTGAAGCATTTAGAGTCAATTCATGATAATTGGGGGAAATGGTATTGCCACTGGATAATGGTATAAATGAAAGTAGATTTGTATGGTTTCTTCCCGTGAAATGTCACATCTCTAGATACAATAATTCATTGTTATTCAAATGCAGACAACCGACTCTTTCATCCTTATACCCTAAGAAAATGCATTTTCAAGCCTTCCCAATTTAGTTCTAAAATAAAATGAATCAGGATGCAGTAAAAGATCCAAAACACTAATGAGTTCAAATCTGGTACTCATCATTCAAAACAGTATATGAGTTTTTTTTCAAAGAGGATCAGGACTCTAAGAATTATAAATGTAGTATGTAACACAAATTCTGACTATATTGTTTTAGGTTTTACTGAAAAGCAGAGCCCACCCACATTAGATGGTGATGTTTCCTTTCAACCACTCACATTTTGTTGTGGAGTCTCCATACAACTTGCTTGGTGTAATTATCACTTTGGAAGCATAAAGTGGCATCAAAAGTACGGTCTATTGTCTGTTTTATTATCTTACATTGGTGCATTTTGATTTTCAGATACAACAAAGTTTTTCTCGATCGCCGCTTCCCCCTGGTTTTAAGCAAATTGTCCAGAACTGGTAGTCATCTAATGCAGATAAAAATACTAGTGACCATATATTAGAAGGGTAGAAATGGGTCCCCATATTAAAGATGCAGAAACTCTCAAGATTTAGGGTGTACTGGACTTCTAAGAGGTAATTTCTTATGCTCTAAGCATATAGTATACATCACAAACGAATTAACCCAACATTCTAAAAGGAAATCACTGTAAGATTTATCCTACTTGGACAAATGTTCTAATCTAAAATGCCAAGTCCTGATAGTGGGTATTACATCTTATTTTGAGCTCTAGATGAGGTTAAGCTTGCCTTCAGGGGTAGCAGTCCCTCAAACAACTCAACCCAAACCAATCATCTTCCCAGGTTCTCGAACCCTTATTCGCATTTGAACCATTGAAAATGTATATAACTAGTTCATAACCGAGTTTGAGACAGAAATCAAGTCAAATGGTAACCAGGACATAGAGAACATTTTGACACAAAAACCGGAAGTAAATTCACCGGTTCTGCTAATTAGCTATTGAAAAATGCGCGTTGGCAACTTAATTCACCGTTTAATGGGTGTATATGTGGTGAACATTTAAGCGAGAGACATATGATCCTATTCCAATCATCATCCAGAGCCTGAAGCCACGCAACAAAGAGGAAACGTGGATGGACGATTTTGATTTTTCAGGAAGTAGAAGTCTGAACCATAATGTTCACAAGAAGTTTCCGCATGAGGAGGTATGATATTGGGTCAAGGTGTGAATGAGGCTTTGACTTTGACAAATGCTGATACAGAGTAAACTTGGGGAAATTAGCATAGGTTCTTCATTTTCCAGCAAAACACATCCCTTCTACATTATACGGGTTCGATGTGCTCTTTACCACATTTTGAAACCCTACTTCATGTAAAGTCTCTCTGGTGTCTAACCTTTCCACAATAAGCTACGCTACTAGGATTTCTCTTATTGTAATTTTGAATACCATCTATACTTGACTTAAGGCTTTGATGTGAGAACAATTACGCCAAAATTTTGGCATCATCATTCTACAATATTGGCTCTCATGTCAGATCACCATATAGAAAATTTCAGTCAGATTTGAATGATCCATGAAAAGACTTCTGACTTACCATCAAAGAGTTGTCTGCAACAGTAAGAATCGAATAGTTCTATCAGATTGTGAAAGATTGAGCATGCATATACTGTTTAACAAGCAATTTCACAGAGCATCCACATACAGGCATTGGAATATTTCAGCTCTTACCAACCTTATCAAAGAAAACTGCAGAGCATAGTAAGTGATCCTTGTTTGACAAATGCCACGTTGCAAATGAAAATCAGAGTCTCCACAGGAGAACCTCTCCTTCACTTTCTTTCGTAATATCAGATTTTCAAAAAGACAATGCATCCAATTAGCTCGAGCAACCGATCATGATCCGAGGAATGTAAGACAAGCGCATTTTGCCTCTGCTCCGTACTTGGGAAGCTGGACAAGAGTCGAAGTCTGAATGAACCATCTAGTCGAATTTATTCTTGGCTCCAGTGCGCCTCATGGATCGAGCGAGAGTGGTAGTGGAGCCATTTCCACTAGAGCAGGAGTTCGCCACGAAGAGGGGCCTATCTTTCCAGATATTGCATAGCAAGGACTTGTGTGTCTGTGTTGGTGAGTGCACTGCATTGTTGTTTGTAATACCAACGGGCACCCCGGAAAAAAATTACCTCGAGCCATGAGATATACTTGCAGGGTAGAGAGATTAGAATGCTCCGATAACATCTTAAACTTAATCAAACACATGGTGGGTAGAAAATATAAGGAAAGGAACAAAGGCAATGGTCTGATCGAATGAATATGTATTCATTGATGATTTTCACATAAGCAGAAGTATTTATATAAAGAGGTGCGAGAGCACCGTAAGGAGTTGGGCACATTGCACAGCAAAAACAAAAACTCTTAACAACCGATTGTGACTCAGGATGTTTGTAAATCAGCTGCTCTGTAGCTTGCTCACTCTCCATGGATTTTCTATTAATATTTCCTTACAAATGAATCCTCCAGTATCTGAATGCTTTGATTTGGTTAAATAGCCATTATCAGCAACAAGTATTCCATCAGACTCCGAAACCAAATCTATTTTCATTTCGCCCTCGTCTTTCACAAAGGCAAATCCCATGATAAGGGTAGTAAAATAGAACTACTTCTACATTGTCTATTCACACTTTTGTACGATTATTTTCCACTTCTTACGAATAAAAATTCCCCTCAGATAATCAATAAGAATATAGATTCGGTTAATGATCAAAGACGACCTACATGAAATTCTTTCAGCCTTAGTTAAACTACACTGTAGGATAAAGAATGCTGGTTCCAATGAACCAATGAATGATTGCTTAAATACGCAAAGAACTTCACATAGTAGTATCATCAGGATTTTCTAGAACACAAACAAACCGTAGGATGTTTTGATCTTAACTTGAGAACAAAATTCACGGACTTGGACTAATATTTCAAATGGTATCCCATCCCTCATTGTTTCAAAGCCTGCAGACAATCATTTTTCCAATTAAACAGTCGATCATGTCCAATATGTACTTGTTTTATTAAACAGTCACTCATTTTGTACTCTGTACACTGTCATAACTTGTTCCTCAACACAGTATGGTTGATAAAATCCGGAATATCTTTCCCCGATGATCTCAAACCCAACTAAAAACTAAAGATATCCGATTTTTTTAACATGCATATTCCCGACATATAACCACGTGTAAAGAAAGATCAATATTAACGCCAGTCAAAAGAACAAGAATTGATGACATTTGAACTTTAACCATAAGGGTATTGATGAATGTTTTTACAAGTAATACGTTCACAACTTTTATACATAGATTTTAACATCACAATTATATTAACAGAAACACCAATAAAATGAGAAGAAAATATACTAAAGAAAATATTTGAGATAATATAAGCTAAAGAAACATTTAAAACTTACTACTCCAACAATTATAGATACTCATGTTTTACAAATATCAACCATTCTACCCAGTGTAAATTACATTTCGGACCCATTTATCACCAATAAAATGACACTAGATTTGATATCTCGATATAATTTTATAATATTTCGTAAATATTTGCAGAAGAATTATCCCATGGTGATCTCTCCCAACTCAGCAACATTGTTTTATGATCTGTAAAATTCATTAAGGACCAAATGAGAAACATAATTGCAATATATTTTCGAGATACAACTAATTAAATGTTAAAAGACGAACCAAACAGAAAATATGAGTCTATAGTTGGAACAATCTCTCCAAACAGGGAACTTATCTTCCACTTCTAAAAGTAAAAATCAAATATTAATCAGAGACTTTTTACAGCATAGTATGTTGTGATAAGCAGCACATGTTTATCTTCAGATTATTTTTAAATTTAAATTTTTTTTTGTAATAATTTTGATTATAGATGTATCAATATTCATATAAGTGAATTATTTGATAAATATATGATTCAATTCTCCCGGAAATAAGTTTTTGAATAATTTTTTGATTATTTACAAATATCACTTGGGATAAATATCTGTCAATTGATTATTTATTTGGCGAATATTTTTTTTATAATAATTTTTTGATTATGTATTGTAAATATTGAATCGGTACAAATATACGTCTAATGTGTTCATTATATCCCCTGAATGTTTTCAAATATTTTTTGGTTACTATGTAATATCTAATGAATCAGTAGAAATATTGGAATCAGCTTAGATTTTCTAAATAATATTTTTTGAAAAATAATTTTTTGGGTATGTAAATATCCCGGTAACATGTCGAATCTCCCGTACTCGCCAGATCATCTGAATGCTTTTAGAATACTTTGGTTCAGTATATTCAGTATCTGTTGCAATCGTATGCATGTCTGTTAATCGGTTATTCCTCCCACAATGGTTTGCAGAAAATATTTTTTGATTCAGTATTGAAATATCTGGTAACTCGGATATCATCACCTGGAGAATCGGTTCATATCTGTGAACAGTTTTTTACATAAATTTTTGATTAAGTATTGTAAATATCAGGTTGTTCTAAATCTCGTAATTAGTCAGTTCATTATACATTGGATAGTTTTTAAATATTTTTTTGTTATATACAAATATCGGTGAATCCGGTCTAAAATATATGGTGAATTCAATTCATCATCTGGTATTAGGTTTTTGAGAAATAAATTTTTGGTTAAGTATGTGTAAATATCCGGTGAATTATGTACAAACATCTTGAATTAGTCTAATTTCTCGGTGAATGGGTTTTTTTGAGAAATAAATTTTTTTAAGTATGTGGAACATCAGAATCAGTACAATATCTGGTGAATCTCCATTATCCGGAAGTGGTTTTGAGAAGTAAATTTTTCACTAAGATATATGTAAATAATCCGTGAATCATGTCTAAATATCCTGAATTGATTGATTATCTATTGAATGATTTTTGAGAAATAAATTTTGGTTAAGTATGTGCAAATATATGGTGAATCGACGAATATCTGGTTAATTCAGTTCATTATTTGGTGAACTGTTTTTTAAAAATAATTTTTTTTTTTAAAAGTCAAAAAAAAAAATTCTTTGCTGACCTAATCCATGTGTCAGCGCAATGTCGTGTGTATCCCGTTTTTTTTTGACTGAAATCCTAATAATGCCCTAAGTTTCTTGGTTTGGCTATAAGGTAAACCCTCGTTCTCGAAAACTGATAAACTTTGACGTTTTGACAGTTTTTTTTTGCTACTTCTCGTCCATCGGGAATTGTACCCTAAATGCTGAACTTATATTAACTATATATAAAATATATATCATATACATAATATTTTTATTATATTGGTAAATTTCTCCCTTGTACACCTCTCAAACCACGTCTATCATGTTCCCCCTAAGAAACTTGTTTGTAGCAGCTTCAATTGTAGCTAAGTCGAATTGCAGTGGTCAAATTATTCCACTTTCATTACCAACTAGACAAACATATGGATTTTTAAAATAAATCATATCGTAGGAGTAGTACAGTTTATTTTCTATGCTTAGAAAAAGTGAAAGTGCATCGATTGATTTTTCTTGTTACGTTGCTTTACAATTTTCTGGAAGGACTCATTTTCAACGCATTAACCCGTCACGTTTGGCAAGAAAACCATCAACAAGACTACAAATCGGAACGATATTCGCTATGATGATTATGGTGATCAGGCCTTCTTCTCCGGGATAATCATGCGCACGATTACTTGACTTGTCATAGTACGTGGTTCATCATCTATATTCTCATGCGGTTTCCAGTTTTTAATGTGTTTTATGTTGATCATTTGAACTAATGAAATCAAGTGTTTCCAATACTTCAGAATGAGTTTTCCTTCAAATATCTGCTACGTAAAGGATGGTACAATAAATTTTTTTCCTGTAGTTATGATTTTCATTTAATAAGGGTCATTCATCAATTTTGTTGTGCATAGAATAACTCTAATTAATACCCTCAACTAACATACAATTAATCATTCGAAAAATCAGCTAATTAACACTCAAATTAAACTCTTTCTTTCTCTTATTCTTTTCTACATTCCACTAATTCTCTCTTTCCTCCATTCATGTATTTCTTTACAGCTGTGTCATTCTATCACAAATATACAACACACGGGACAACGACAACATACGTTATATGTGATGTACTTAGCGATTTTATTTTTATTTTTATTTTCAAATTTAATTTTTTTAAAAAAGTTATTTTCTAAAAATACAAATCAACCTGAGACGAATCAATTTCAACTAATATTTATACTGATAACTGGATATTTGTACATACTAAAACCAAAAACCCCGTCTTAGGATAATGGTCGAATTAACATATTTATACCGATTAACTCGGATATTTGACATATTTAACCAAAAATTTTGTTATAAAAAACCATTAACCAAATATTGGACTTAATTAATCGATATTTGTAGCTAATTAACTAGATAATTGCACATATAACCAAAAATTTATTTCCCAAAAAAACCCATTAACAGGATAATGAACTTAATTAACTAGATATTTGTACCTGATATTTGTACATACATAACAAAAAACCCAATTAACCAGATAATGAACCAATCAAAGATATTTGCACGATTAACTTAGAGATATTTATACATACTTAACCAAAAATTTTATTTCTCAAAAACCCGTTAACCAGGATAATGGCGAATTAACTTGAGATTTTGTACCTGATTAACAGGATATTTACATATTTAACAAAAAAATGTATTTCTAACAAAAAACTAAATATTTTTAAAAAAATTAACAAAATATTTTTTAATAAAAAACTAAATAATTGTTTTTTTAAAAAAGGTCCACTACAATTGTCGCGTATGTGTCACATTTTCATGTCACAAAAACATTTATGTTTCACTGGTTAATAAACAAATCCAAATTCTCCTATCATTATATATGATCGTGGTTTGTGGCATGCTAGAAAAGCCACCAACATTAATTTATGAGAAATAATTGAGAGACTTTTAAAGGGTAAAACTCGTTAAATTTTAATTTAAAGTATTGTGTTTTTAATCCAATTATTTATATATAATATAATAATATTTTTCGACGACGTTGAGGACCATCCCACCGCCAACTTTGAGACGGGATTAATTTCTCGCGGGGAGTTTGTTCGGTACCTCGGGTGGCATCCCACCCAGCTGAGATTTTTCTCAGAATTCTGATTTTTGTTTTCTTGTTAATCTATGCTTATGTGTGCTTTCCAGAATTGATTTTAAAGTTTTAGAGATTATTTTGATAAACTAAAATCAATTTCATAACTTAGTCTATCTTAGGAAGCTCCAGTAAAAATTTCAGCTGAAAATACGGACGATATTTGGCAATATTTTCTCTATCGGTATAAGTCTCACCATCGGAAAATGAAATTTTTACTCATGAGCTAAAGCGATTGGACTTCTAATTAAGATTTCTAATATTTCACTATTTTAAAATTTTTTTCGTTAAAACTTTTTATTTTATTGATTTTTAGATCACGATTTTCATTAGAAATTGATTGTTGGTGTAGATATTTAACCCTAAACGAAACAAAAGTAAAGGGAAATAACTGTATCAAATTTTGGAGTGTTGGGTGAGGAAAATCTGATTTTTGTAAGATGAATAGTAATTTTATGACACAAAATCATGATTATCATAATAAATTATTATATTTCAAAATTTATATTGAAAAATACTTTTAATTTTTTTATTTTTCCTCTCCCTGCCTCTCCCCCTCTCTATATATACATGTTCCCTTATCACTTCATCACTTTTTCCCTCTCATTTCCATAAAGTCATTCCTACTACCCTTGTTCTAGTTCTTTTTGTTCTTGAACAAACTTAAGTCTTGCTCTCAAGACTTCAATTTACTGCATGACTCCTAGGTATAATCTCCAACTATTGTTGCACTTTTCTTCTATGTTCATTTTATACACATGCATGTTGAGTTGATTCATGAAAGGTTGTTTATTTTGTTTCAAAACTAAATTCTTTCAACTTCTCTGCTTCTTTCTACCTTCATCAACCTTTGCATGTTGGAAATGAACCCTCCTATGACCATTTTAATGGGGTTGGTCAAACCCTAAGGAGGAGGAGGTTGTGATTTTTGCAACATATTTTTCACATGCATGTTAGTTTTACTATCACTACAAGAATAAGGTGAATTAGCGGCAGAAATTTTACGACGGTCTAAAAGCCGTCGCTAATTTTATGTTTTGCGACCGTTCGAAGCCGTCATAAATGGCAGAGAAATTCTCGACGGAAGTTCCGCCGTAAATCCGTCGATAACGTTCGCCATTTTCGCGAAATGTTACGCGCCAATTTGCGACGGGCATGGCGTAACAATGTCAACGGATGGTAATTTTGCGGCGGTCATTCACAGTTTGCGCGGAATCGTAATTTGCGGCGGCCTGGCCGTCGCTAATATTAAAAGGACGTCGCTAATTTCCATATGTAACTCGAGACGGTTTTTCTTCCTCCCTCGGTTGTCTTCTTGGCGCGAGGTTTCCTCCGGCTCTGCGGCCGTTGGACCACCAGCAGGCGAGTTTTCTTCCTGTTTCTACTTTGTTCATTTTTCTTTCAAAATATTACATTACCTTCCCTCATTTCTTCTTTCTAATTTGTTCACCTTCTCTTTCTACGATTTTTGAGGCGTAAAATACTAAGATTGTTCATTCAGCCACAAGTACAATTCAATAGCTCAAGCAGTGTGAAATATTATTCATACAACAATATATATATCTGTGTAAAGATGTTGAGAAAGAGCTTATAGCAACTAACCATAATTATTGGAACACCGATTTTTCTGTTAATTTTGCACTTAGGCCATGGTGGAAGTGATGGGCTGCATGGATATGTCCATTGTCTTGATGATCTTCATTTGCGATATGGTATGGATCTACGAGAATTTGTAGTACATTGTATAAATAAATGGTGTCATGATTTATGATTTTACATATACATAGTTGGTTAGCGATTAGATAGAGAATGCACTAAGTTTGAAGTAGTTATAATTTTAGATTTTGAGTTCCCGATTGAATTGTCTTTGATCCGGTTCATAATGAACAAAAGCATTTCTTGAGAAGATTGTAGCGAAAATCCACAGGCTTCCATGTTTTTGCTTTGGACACTCAGCCAGTGCAGCCATTACTCTTAAGGTAATAATTTTTATAAAACTGTCTAGTTAAGTGCAAGAAAGGCCAAGTATAAGTTGATTTAACTTTTTAATTGCTATTTTGATTTTAGGCCTTTGCTTGACCCAAAGATTGAAGGTCGCATAGCTGATACAGTATTGACATCACCCCAGCTTGGAGTTGAGCCTTCTCATCCAATTTTGTTGGTTAGTATACCCTCGATGATATCAGCATATAAGTCAATAAGTAGAATGCAATAATAAAGAAAGCGATAATTAAGCAATAAATAATAAAAGAATACAAATATGCAATAAACACCACTCTTGAATTAGCTTTTCAACTTCTTTTTTTGTTGGATAATACCCTTTTCAATGTTAACTTAGTAATTTGGTCCAAAAAAACGATAATTAAAGCAATTAGAATTACAATGATCACATAATAACCGTTTAATATAAATGGTAAATCAGCCTTGCTCTTAGACACTCTCTCGTAGAGTGTTGTATCATCTTATTGGCACCTTGATTCACATTCCTATATAAGGACTTTGATTTGTCAAAAAAAATTGAGCCATCACACTTGAGTAACCTAGCTCACTCATGGTATTAAGAAATTCAAAACTAAAAATTAAGCACCAAGAATATGTTAAAAATAATACTTCAATTGCAGCTAAGATACTAACCTCAGTAGTCATATCGAAAAAAAAATTTCGTCCATAAGTTGCCCAAGTGCTCCTTCACAACATCGAATCAAGGAGATCAATTTCTCCCTGGTTTCTTGTCTTTGTTGCGGTGTGCTATTATAAAAGCCAAGCTAATACAACCCTGTAATTGGAGGACAATGACATAAGACCAGCAATTACAATAATATGAAGACATATAGATGTTCTTGTTTTCTAGTCAACAGTGAATTTGACTCGATAATTTCAAGATATATCAAAGTACCTAGCCCACAAAAATAGAAATTCAATCAAATTATTATCACTTTTTCATAAACTTGTGTGTAAAGATGTTGGTGATTATGAAGTTGTGAAACCTCTCCCCGATCTCTGGTGTTACCATTGTGGACAAGCGAGAGAAGCCTTTTTCGTTATTATTGCAGTTGGGAAATAAAATATTTCTTAAGCCAATTGTTCTTCTTTTATTTTCTTTTTCATAAAGATGTTTTTGTTGAGTCACATGTTCTATTATTTACCAAAAAGATGTTATATTGATTATTATATTAAATATAAAAAGCAATTTTGTGTATTGCGGTAAAGTAATGCTAAGATGATTGAGAGTTGTTTATGTAACCTTTTTCAAACTCCAAAAATTATTGAGCTCACCAACGATTTTTGGATCGTAGGCCTAGAAAATTCTCTGCTTTGGGAGATTTAATGGATTGATTTTTTATGTAGGAAACGTACATGTATGTGAAATTTAAGTGATTGTGAAGCTCTTTTTTCTTATTTGAGTTGGTATGTGGATGTGCAATTGGGAACATGCAGGAGGCATTCTCTCACTTGGCATGACACAACATCAATGTTAGTTGTTCCTTTTGTAGTAGAGAAAATAAATAGCGATTTTACCTAATCATGTAATAGACCTTGACAGATGGATCACATAGAAGGATATTAACTTTTTTTTTTCCTTTCTTTCCTCAACTAAATATAGTTAGAGTAAGATTTTCAATACAATAATGCATTGCCATTTATCATTCTCATCTATATTGAAGAAAAGATTTTTCAAAGTGGGGTTGATACTAATATATATTTTTACCGATGACTTTGATCTTGAATTGGCTTGATATAGGAATACATGCAGTATGGTGCTTCGACTTTAAAGTACACCTATGATTTAGAAGATAAGGAAATAAGGATGGAATTATTTTTGGATGTTAGCATTATTTACTCGGCCTTGATTATTGGTATATAGTATGGTTAACTTGCATTTCTACAAAAATATTGTTGCAGTGTACTTTCCTCATTTCCCCCCCACTAAAATAAGCTTTCTAGTGGTCCCATTGAACTGCGGAATGTGTTTTGGATAGGGTATTTGGTAGAGTTGGTAAGTCAAATTATTGTTTGTCATTTTAATAACAAAAAAAAAGACGAGGAAAAGAGAATGAAAGTGATTTCAATTATGAGCATTAGTCTACAAAGTGATATTTGAATGAACATTCTTGCTTACACATGGCGCTCTACTTGATTTTGAATTAAACCTAGAGGGTACATCCAATTAATTTAGCACACGTTTGCATGGTGAGACTTAACTTTGAAATGGTCATTTTAAGCAAATTTTGGATTCTCATGCTTTGTTTATATTTACATCATTTATAGCAATGACTTTAATGGTGCTACCTCACTGCTACTTTACAAAGTAATGAGTTTAATAATAGACAGGTGAATATTGTTATAAAAAAAAATTACTATGAAGGGCGATGTTTAATAAATGCTAATGCAAATATGCCTAAGTTCTGATCGGATGCCATGAGCTTTATGACTACAATGTTTTATTAATTGTATGCATTTTTAGGTCCATTATTTTCTTCTTTGATTATAGATGCAACTGAGGCTTGTAGGTTGGTGGAAGTTATGATTTTTATTATTTATAATGAGTGCAAGTAAATATAAGCAATATGTTATATCCAATCTTGTCTTAGGTTAGATCTTTTGTTGTCAAGAGCTAATATTGTATTAATTTCTTAATTGTTGTTGTTGTCACTATGCTTCAAGAAAGTCTACTAATGAGAGGACGATTAAACTTAAGTGACCTATTTATAGATTAGAGACCGATGTTGATAAAATGTCATATGATGTGAACATGAATTGTATCCTTAAGCTATTGATATATGGTCAAGTGCACATGAATCTTTGTTTTGTGTTTGTCAAAATTCTTGGTTTGTGTTTGATAGGAATTTCTTGAGCCTAGTGAGAGAATTGGTTAGTTTTATGAGAGTATGGTAATTTGAAGCATGGGTTTTATCTTCTGATGTGTGCATCTCCTATGCTTCTGTGGGCTCGCTAATGTCTATTGATCTTTGCTTGATATCTTATTATTTTAAAACTAGTTTCAAGCTGGTTGCTTAGTTCTATATCTTGTTTGGTTGTGTTGGCTAGTTGTTTGGTTTTTGTTGTTGGTTTAAGTGGATATTGTCCTAAGTTATGTGCTTTTGTTGATGGGTTTTGGGAAATCCTTATACTCTCTTTATCTTGGGTATGATTTATAATGTGGACTTGTATATTGATGATATACGGATTACATTTAATTTCCGATCATCTGTTATATTTCCATGTTGATAAATGCTATAATATGTATTTTATGGTTTGAACCTTTACATGAGCATCTTTGGATGAAGTAGGTGGGCATGTACGGTGTTTTGAGAACATGATGGTCGATGACCATGAACTAGTTCGAGTTAATTATAGATTTTGCACGTGCCCTTATAATTCGAGGGGACGAATTCATTTTTAGGGGTAGAATATAATATCCAGCTATTTTAATTATTTACATTATAAGTTTTATTAAATTGAAAACCTCTATTCATATAAATGATATATAAGTTTTATTAAATTGAAAACCCTCTATTCATATTTATATTTATGATTATATTCAATTTTAGTTAAGGCGGGTTCTTGATTTGTGAAAGTTATATACATTTCTAGTTGTGCGCTAGTGTTGCTCTCATTCTAATTGGTAAGTGATTTTAATTACTTTTTCTTGTGGTTTAATGTAGTCTATTAAGTGGTTACTATTGATGCTGTCTTTGCTCTTTAAAAATGAACTATTATGTAACATTAACAAATAAGATAAATGAGGAAAAACATGAGCATGATAAGAATATTACCCAATCACCTATGCATGTAACTTTGACAATTTTTTTATGCTTGTGCTATCGTTTATAAACTACACCATGATCTTTGTTTTTCCTTATTCACTATATGGTTAGTAGCTTGCAATAAACTATGTGATAAATTATATAGACAATGACTATCCTATTTGGTTTATTTTTCTTTCATTGCTATCAAACCATTGCTCTGATTTAATGGCAATGCAAGTGTATATTGTATTTTTTTTTATGATAAATAATGTGTGAATGTGATGCTCTCTTGAATATAACGTTGAATTTAATTTTTGAAGAGGATACTTCCTCTTTTGGAATTTCATTATAGTTATCTTTTTTTTTGGCGCAAATGCGAGAGGATGGAATTTGTTCCTTTGAATCGTACTTGGATGTATGATAGGGTTTATCCGCGTAGAGGGGGTTAAAACAATCTTTCTTAGATGGTGTTGAAGAATTTATTACCAAGGCAAGTCTGCAGGGATACTTATAACAATGGGGGTTGATTAGATGTCCTTGTATGAAGTGTGACATGCCGAATTAAGAATGTAGACGATGTGAGGGTGGTCTGTATAAAGTTGGGTTTAGGCCTAATTACCGGATTTGGACAAATCATGGAGAAGAAATGCCGCAATTTGATTTTGGCATTGACCAGAGTGCACAGTGGTTCAAGTAGTGGTGCGAGAAGTTGGATATGGAGATCATATTGTTTCCATGGAGGAGATGGGTGTGTGGCGCTCTTATGATGTCAAGGTCGTTTGAGTCCAATAATATAGAAGAGCCTCCTAATGCAGATGCACAAAAATTTTATAATCTCCTAACAGAGGCAAATAAGCCTTTGTGGAAGGGTCCCACAGGCTCGGCGTTATCGATGTGTGTTCAATTGTTATCTCGCCAAGTCCAATTGGAGCATACCCGAGTTAGGCTTGGATTTCATTGCCAAAATGGTTTTGGCGGGACGCCTTTCAAAGGAGGATTACCCAAGAATTATTATGATGCGAAGAGGTTAATGTCAAGTTAGGATTGGAGTCAAGAGGATTGATTGTTGCGAATGGGTGCATGCTCTTTTACGATAATGAATTCGACAAAATGATGGCGCATTGGTTGAGTGCAGGTTTTGTCACGCACCAAGGTATCGTCAGTAATAACGCAAGTAGAAGTAATCTAAAACCAGTTCCGATAAAGTCGATGTTCTACTTGTCAATCATTCCTAGATTACTGAGAGGATGTTTGCATCGATGCAGGCTAAGGAAAATGACATGGCACCATGAGAATAGGAGGAATGCAGGAGTGTTACGCCATCCTTCGATGGTGAAGCATGGAAGCACTTTGATCGGGTGCATCCCGGATTTTGCCGCTGATCCTCGTAATGTACGACTTGGGTTATGCCTCGGATGGCTTTACCCCATATATCCAAGCCCTCGCATCACCTTATTCATGTTGGCCGTTATTTGTTACCCCTTACAATCTTCCTCCCAAATGTATGTCAAAGCCATATATGTTCTTGACTTGCACGATTCGGTCCATCTAA
Source organism: Sophora flavescens (assembly GCA_030762895.1). Taxonomy (NCBI): domain Eukaryota; kingdom Viridiplantae; phylum Streptophyta; class Magnoliopsida; order Fabales; family Fabaceae; genus Sophora; species Sophora flavescens. Next base: position 25,814 of record JAUPTC010000527.1, read on the forward strand.
TCAAAAGCGGGCATTGATGTATACTTGCAACCTTTGATTGATGATTTGAAGAGGTTGTGGAATGGTGTTATGACGTACGATATTTCTCGAAAACAAAATTTTAAAATGAAGGCAGCGTTGATGTGGACAATTAATGGCTTCCCTGCGTATGGCATGTTGTCCGGTTGGGGGACGCATGGGAAGCTTGCATGCCCGCATTGTATGGAGCATACGAAGGCATTTACCTTAAAATACGGGGGAAGTCGTCTGGTTTGATTCCCATCGCAGGTTCTTACCGAACGATCATCAATTTAGAAGGAATAAGAATGCCTTCAAGAAGGGGCTGTTGAAATAGATGGACCGCCTCAGAGGTTAACACGAGAACAAATTTGGATAAGAATCGGGGACTTGCCAAAAGTGACTGAAGGTGGGGTTTCCAAATTAGATGGTTACGGCAGTGGCATAATTGGACAAAGAGGAGTATTTTTGGGATCTTCCTTATTGGAAAGATAATTTATTGAGGCACAATCTTGATGTAATGCACATTGAAAAAAATTTCTTTGACAACATTTTCAACACTTTGTGATGAACGTGCATGGCAAGACCAAAGACAACGATAAGGCTAGAATGGACTTACGGTTTAGCACTGCGGAGGCCGGATTTGGAGGTGAGACATCGGGATAATGGGAAGATGTACAAGCCAAAGGCCAATTATACTTTGACTATCCAGGAAGCAAGGTTAGTTTGCCAATGGATAAAGGGGCTCGGGATGCCTGATGGTTATTCTTCTAACTTGGCAAGATGTCTTTGATGTTATAAAAGGCAAGTTGCATGGGATGAAAAGCCATGATTGTCATGTGTTTATGGAGTGCTTACTTCCTATCGCCTTGATTCGTTGCCCCCCATGTTTTGAATGCCCTTACTGAAATAAGTCAATTCTTCAAGGACTTGTGTTCTGCAACTTTAAGGGAAGGCGATTTGGCCGAGGATGGAACAAAACATTCCACTCATTTTGTGCAAGTGGAGAGAATATTCCCCCTGGCTTCTTTGATTCAATGGAGCATCTTCCGATTCATCTTGCATATGAAGCAAGACTTGGTGGTCGATTCAATATAGGTGGATGTATCCATTTGAAAGGTAATTTAAGTATCACGATTATTGATCTTATTTCATGCATATTAGTTAATTAATAATAACCTCGTCATTTTTAATAGATTCATGGGCGAGTCAAAGCGATCGGTGAAAAATAAGGCTAGGGTTGAAGGTTCGATATGTGCGTCTTACTTACACCGTGAGACAATTCATTTCTGCTCTCATTATTTCAAACACATGGTTTTGTCTCCAACAACTAGAAGGAGCGAAGCGGAAAATGAAAGTGGAAGACTACCGGAACCTTATCAATTTTTTGTCTTCCGGTCGTCATTCGGAAAGGAGTTGACACATTATTTAACGGAGGCGAGTGGAACTCAGCTCATGTTCATGTATTGATCAATTGCGTCGAGGTTAAACCATACCATGAGTAAGTATGAGCTTATAATTTTTATTCCTTCGATAGCATATGTCAATTTTCATTGATGTTATCCATATATGTTCAGTTCATTCTTGTCTTCTCGTGATGCATCTGCTCGTACTCATGAAGATTTTCCAAAATGGTTTAAGCAACAAGTTAGTATCTTCCCATTTATCATTACGTTATTCATTATAATGTATGCGGATAAAAACATATGTCGTTAAACTTTGTGAATAGGTTTACAATGAGGCACCTCTTGTCATTAATCAACATTCTACGAAACTTGGTTGACGGACCTCGACACAAGTCAAAGAATGGCCACATACTTCGTGAATGGGTACAAATTTCATACTCAATCATGGAATGAGAAGACAAAACAACAATAAATAGTGGTGTTTACGTAAAGGGTGAGCCAAGCGGAGTTGCGGATGACTTTTATGGTGTCATACAACACATATATGAGTTGTCATATCGTTATTTAGACTACCCTAAGAGAATAGTGTTGTTTTATTGTAATGGTGGTTCGATCCATCTAGTAGAGGCACTAATTTGAATAAAAAATATAATATTGTGGACATCCAAATGAGTAGAAGATATCATATGTTTGATCCAGTTTATCATGGCACATAATGTGAGACAAGTATATTACGTTCCTTATCCAGCAACTCAAACATAAAAGCGAGGTTGGTGTGTTGCAATCAAGACAAAACCAAGGGGTCGCATTGAAATAGATGTTTCGAGTTGGATGAGCCATATCAAGCAGATGAAATGTCACGTGCAAATGAGGTCATTGAAGTAGAACCAATCTCATGTTTACAAGACACACAAGTTGTAGGGGAAGAAGTGGATACCTCAGCTTGACATCAAATCAAGTCATTCCGGATGAAGATGTTGAAGAAGCGAGAATCAGAGAAGATGAAGAAGATGAAGATGGCTATGAATATGACACTAGCTCAAATTCGACTAACAAATACTTTATTTATTTTAGTGATGTATTTTGTATTAGGTAGTATTGTCATTGTCATAACTTTAAGTTCATTATGATTAGCATCATTTTCCATTATTTACAAATGTGTGTTTGTGCTTACTTTAAGTTAATTATTATCACCATCATTTTCCATTATTTACAAATGTGTGTTTGTGCTTACTTTAAGTTAATTATTATCACCATCAATTTCCATTATTTGCAAATTTGTGTTTTGGTTACTTTTAATTAATTATTATTAGCATCATTTTTCACTATAGACATGGTGATGGTAAGGAAAGGGTAAGGCACTGCTTTGGAGGGGCACGTCGTCGTGGTCGACCTCGCTTTGTGACACGGACGATCGATGGCGGATTCGTGTCCCTCCCATCTACATCTGTTACACTACGCCCACCGCCCACACCCATGCCTCCACATGATATGGCACCGGCACCCCACTGTTGCTCCGGCCACTCGGTTCATGGACACCTCCATTGGGATCACGATGATGCCCACCCGAGGATTCGAGCTCGGACCCATGCGAGACAATTCCAGACAACCAGATGCATCGGGGGTAGATTTACCCATGGACGGTGATCATCAGTCTCATGGTGATGACGAGGAGACTTATGGATATTCCTCGCCTATATCATCGGATGATGAGGAGATCGAGGTTATGTCGGATAGCTAGAGTTATTGTTACCCCCGAGGTAAAGGGTAAGAAAGATCTCAAATATTGTTATTTTATTGTTGAGTGCAGATTTTATATGTATGTGTATTGATTGTTCTCATGTTCTATTGATAAGGTTCCTTAGTCGAGAAAATCTGCAGAGGCCGTCACGTATGCGATTACATCTCGGTTTGATCGGGCCTGGAAGCATTGGAGTGAGCTTGAGGATCAGGATCGGGATCGATTCTTTGCGGCTTTTAAGGTATTTTTGTACTTTTGAATTTACTTCCATTTTTAGTTACTTTTAATGTTTCTTTAGTTTATTATTATCCTAAAAAATATTATATTCTCCTTATTTACGGAGAGAAGGCTGCTTGGAGAGTAGAGCATTCAGCTGATGTAGAGATAATTTTTCATCAAAAGCGAGCAAACGCCTCTCAGAGTTGTTGACTAGATATCGGAAAAAGGGACGGCGTCCAAAATGGTGTTTCCCACCCATTTTGGGAGGAGCTATGTGCTTACTGGGCTACACCTGAATTTAAGAAAAATCCGCCCGAGGCAAAGCTCAACGGGGCCTCGGAAAAGGGTGGGAGCACGCACACTTGCGGCGACATCGATGTCGAGGAGCATGCTCGACGCCTTGTAAGTTCCAACATCATATTTTGTTAATTCATTAGATGTCGGCTATTAAGGTAGTGTAACTTCAAATATGAACAAGCTTTTTTTTGGTGCGGGCTAGGGAGCTTGGCCGTAGCGTCAAGCGGTTGAGCTTCATGCCCGAACTCATACTAGGAAGGGTACCGCGAGTATGTAGATGAGCGTTCTAAGACGCACTCGGGTGATTTACATGTCTCTTTGTTGGAAATTATTTTTATTTTATATTTAATAATTATGGTCATTTTGTATGATTATGTGTATCAATTTTAATGACGGGGAGGACTATCGTGATAAGTTATCTCGGGTTCGGTCTCGGCAGCCTCATCTTCCCCTTCTTCCACCACACTTGACCCCAGGTGGAAGCCCGGTGGAGTTGCGAGGCATGGGTCGATGTTCTTGGCGGTAAGAACAAGGGTCGCATATATGGTATGGGAGACCCAGTGGTAACTATCGACGGGTGCTCCAGCATCTTCACTCAGCAGAGTCGAGCATCATCCAGTACTAGGCCTCGCCCGATCTCGTGAGTGCGCAGAGATGGTAAAGATGCGACAAAGCTGGCGGCTTCAGGGATGAGATCAATCGACATTTGCTTACTCAACAAACACGAGATGATGGAAGCAGATAGAGATGATGGCAGCTACGAGAGAGAGCTCATGTTGCGTTTAGGAACCAGACACCCCTCAACCACGATCGCGGCGAGGACCAACACCTTCACGGCACCCCTCGACCCACGACCACCACCGTCCCGGCTGAGGGTCATCAAAGATACCTGATGGCGAGGATGATCAATCCTTTCTGATTTGTTCTCGGGGGCTATAGAGAGGGTTATTAGTTTTTTGATATTATATTTTATTTTGTATGATACACTCTGTCAAAACAATTTGCTTTTATTTATGAATTTTATTTATTGTTTAAAATTATTATTCATTTATCATAATATAGTCTAAATTCTAATTAATATACAAAATAACTAATGTTTATATTAATTTTGAATTTTATATTAAATATTAAATAATTATTTAAAAATACTTTATATTTTAAATAATTAATTAATAAAAAATTACTTTATTAAATTATTTAGTTTTATAAAAATGTGTTGCAATTTGCGACGGCTATTAAGTCGCTAATTTACGTTGATTTGCTGACGGTTGGCCGTCGCTAATTTATATAATTTGCGACGGCTATGCCGTCGCTAATTTCTCAAAATTTGCGACGGCTAATCCGCCGTAAATCAACATAATTTAGCGACGGAATAAGCCGTCGCTAATTAGCGACGGTCATTTAAGAAACCGTCAGAAACCTTTTGCGACGACCTAACTTGTGGCGGATTTATGGCCGTCGCAAATCCGTCAGAAACATGTGTTTTGCGACGGATTTAAGCTTTTTGCGACGGCCTTTGGCCCTCGCTAAATTCATTTTTTCTTGTAGTGTATGATTTATGCTTATAGTTTTAACTTGTAATCAATAAGAAATTATCTTCCTTTACATGCAAAAGATTTTACCACTTCTTGCTCCTCTTTATTCTCATTTTAATGGCTTGCATGTCAAGAGAGAATCATCCTCTCTATGATCATGGTGTAGCCGAAACACCAAGAGGGAGAAAGGATGGGTTTTTGCTAAAATCTCACATGCATGGCTTTAGATCTTTGGTTCATGAATTATTATTTTTTAATTAAAGCATTTATTTTTTTTAGACTATGTATACCTTCTTGTGGTGGTTCTATGGCCAAAAATCTAAAAAAAAAAATTAAGTTAGTGAGGCCTAATTTTTAATCACTTGGAAGGTTGCATGGTTAATACACTAAGTTCTTTGCATTAGTAGCTTAATAATATGGTGTTTGAAAAATTTTAGTGTTCCTAGCCTTGTTGGCTTGTGATGGCCGAAACTCACTTGATGAGTTGATGAGGCTTGTTCAAATTATTTTAAGCTAAATGATGCTTAGAACACTATAAAGTTTACATGCATGAAATTAGATTGATGAAAAATAATATTTTTCCACCATTTCTTGAGAAGGCCGAAACCTATGGTTCATGAGGCCAATATTATAAAATTTTATTTTCAATTTTTAAGCTTTTATTTTACCTCCTTGATGCTTGAGGATCATAGATCCAAAAGTTTGGGAAAATTTAAAATTTCTAGCATGATTTTCTAAGCATGGCCGAATGCATGCATAAAATTAGGGTGATTTTATATTTTTTTTTACTTATGTTAAATACTTGTTTCTGTATATATTTGCAATCGTAACACGAACAAGAGTCATTCCTCTTTAAAAAAACCACAACCAAAGTTTCATTATCATTTTACTCGAGGTAAGGAAGAAAGCCTGAGGGATATTAAAGTTATGATGACTATGTGTTATCTGTGTTTGCTTGATGTGTTGGTTGAATGATTGTTATAATGCTTGGTTTGATGAGTGATTTGATTTAGTTGATATGCTGATTTTTTATTTGATTTACATGATTTAAGTGTTTATATCGATTATAAAATATTTATTATGATATGGATATGTTGATTTATTGATGTAATTGTTTGGTTGTTGCATATAAAGCCTAACCTTGAGTTAGAGCTCAAAATAATAAGTTAAGATAAAAATCTTAACAAGATCATGAAAGGAAGCTTACAAATAAATAATGTTTTTGAAAAGAAGTTTTGTTTGAAAAAGAGAAGAAAGTTAAGGTTATATTTCTAAATTTTGTAACAATTGAAATTTTATGAAAAAACATATTTTGATTTATTGAATTAAAAGAATTTTTTAAAGGAAGATTAATTTCATTTTATTGAAAAAGAGTGAATTTTTAAAATCAAGGTGATTTTGAAAACGAATTTCAAATAAAAAAATTTACAAAAAAAACTTTGCTCAAAACAATATTCCAATAACTTGGATAAGTTACGGAGATTTGATTTTGTTTTGTTTTTTCTTGAAGCGAAAAATAATTTTGAAAAGTGGACCTAGTGCTTGGAGGCGTCGGGCTACTAGTGTAATTAAACACGTTGATCTATGATCGGTGTCACGTTGTTGCGGACTCTGTGTCCTTATATGTTGTTGTGGACTGTGTGTCCTACATACGTTATACAAAGCGTGATAAGCGAAGTAAATGTGTAAAATTGTTTTCTACTACCACAAAATCTTAGGCGGGTGCATCGGTTTAAGACTCTTGTGATTGGACACTCGGACTCAAATATCACATGCGTGTTTACAAATTTTAATACATTGAAAAGTTATGGAGGCCGTGAGCCTTTGAGCTCCGACAAGGAAATATGTATACACAAAGAAAAGCCTCGATAATGAAATGTTTTTCATGCATTTGGCAGACGTGCCCAAAGTTGTTTTGTGTGAGTACCTTGAAGGGCAGGGTATATCATGCTACGTTGTATCATTGTGCCTTGACGGACAATGAAATCCATATGCTTTAATTACTATGTGTTGAGTTGGATAGTATGCTATGGATATCCATGCACGTTGCACTGCTTGTGCCGGGAGTTTTGGGCGGTGTAGTGGACTTACACGTTGTGCCTTTTATGGTAAAAATTTCGGGCATGATCAGCTCATTTTAAACAAAGTGAAGTTGGTGTCTCCGAAGATTAGGATAGAAGTTGAATTATAGAAGTGTCATGGTTTTTAAAAAGCGGTGATTATCTCTTGCTGCGTATTGCTTAAAATGATATCTTGTTACTTGTATATGTTTCTGTGTGTTTTGGGTGCATATAGTTGTCATAATTATCCATATATTGGTATCTTACCCTTGCATTTTCCTTCATGTATATTTGTATGTATCCTGTTATGTTGAGACTAGATGGACCCATCTCTGCCTCTCGTGCACTCCCGGGTGCAGGCGATCATGTTTGAGGATGCTGACAACCCCGGGGCTTGGGTGATTCATCAGGGAATCACACGGTCGAAGTCCACTGGCCCAGGCTTGCACTATAGAAGGAGCGCAGGGAGGGAGGTCCAGAGAGGAGGATTCATACCATGGAGACTATCCAGATATCACTTCCACCGGTTTGGTTGTATGTATAGCGCCCTAGAGGACCTAGGACAACTAGTGTTGGATCCACCACCTCTAAATGTGGCGCCGGCTTCACCGATAGAGGAGGATCCGGAGGAATTCATGGATGAGGAACCCCAGTATCATCCTATGAGCGGTGATGATGATGATGTACCGGCGAGGGAGAGTGAGGTGGAAGTATCCTCTTCGATACTTCCTCTAGAAATGAGGAGACTTAGTGGTCTCCCGAATGGGTATCACTAGTTTGTCTTGACCAGCTTAGGAAGTCTAGTTTTATTTTGGAGTAGTTGTGTTGGATGTATCTTGTCAGTCGCATGCTTTATTTTGTCTCTTTAAACTCTAGTGCAATGTGTTTTGTTTAAGAAACTTGGATGTACACTCAAGGAAACTTCTGTCAATACACCTGTCACTAAGAAGGTGTTTGTTATCAATGTGAATATTATGTATGTTTTCTATGAATGTAAGTTGATCTTTTAATTCCATGTCTTAAGTTGAGTTTTATTTAATAATGAATTACTAATTAAATATTGACATTCCGAAAGAAATCGACATGTCTTCTAATAACGTTAATATTAGTAAAAATGATTAATTAATGTAATGCCCGGGTGAGGGTGTTACATTAAGGGTGGAATACAGTGGGTCGAGTCTTTCGGGAATCTTTGGGAAATAGGCCTGTTGTGTTTATGTTGTGTGATCTCTGAATAGGCTTGTTTGAATTACTTCTTAGAAGTAATAGATGTTGGAGAAATAATTGAATATCCCTTCTCTAGTTGTCATTTAACTGATTTTATCTTGTTGGTCGAGTTATGGAGCTAGAGGCGGGGGGGCAGGACGTGGCTGCGAGAGGAGGCCGTAGAGGTGGCTTTGTTGGTGGGCGTGGACCCGTTGGCGGGGAATCAATTTTGCAGCACAAGCTATGGCGAGACGTTGCGGTTGCACGATGTGAGCGTTCCGGCAAGTGTACCGTATTAAGTCGCCAAGTAATAAAAAGATATCGATCCCACGAGACCGTGATCTCAAATCACAACTAATTATTAAATCGATAAAGCTGGACTATATAAAAAAGGGATTTTTGAAAAGATTTGATTTTTGAAATAAGAGATAACTTAGAAAATCGGATAAGGAATGCAATCAAGTAAAACAGAAAGTAAATTAATTTGGGGTTTTCGGATCAAAAGTAATTCCTAGGAATTGGGTTACCAACAAGATTGTTTATGTTACTAAATTGACTACCCCTTGTTAATTATCGAAATTGCTTTGAAGGCGAATTTATCCTCAAATAGTTAATGCTCCTCTCGGGTTACAAAAACCGTGCCCAATTAAACCAACCCCTACTCTCGTGGTAGTCGAATTTAGATTGGACCATTTAAGTTTCGTGACAATTCGTTAATCCTCGAAGGACGCTTCTAACTCTCGTGATTTAAGTCCTAAGTCCGATTCTATATATCCGATACCTAAGTTCACAGCTAGGTTCCTCCTTAGAATATCTACGACACGCAAACAAGTGGTCACCGAATTTACGAGTAATTAAAACAATAGAAATCAGATCTAAAGCAAAATCGAATTAACAAGAAATCGAAATCAATTCATAACATAAAAAGCGATCTTGGGCATAGCCCCAATCCTAGAAATAAAGCCACTACTCAAGCATTGTCATGGTGATGACAAGCTTGGTTAACAAAAACATTAATGAAAACCTAAAAAGAAGAGAAGAAGGAGGAGAAGAGAGATCCTAAAAATTTGCCTAAGTGTAGCAGCCCAAAAGTCTTCCTTAATCTCTGCCTAGATGCCATATTTATAGATTAGGGAAGTTTGAATCCCAATCAAACACAAATTCAGATCAATTCAGTTTCTTGGATCCAAATATTGCGGCGTCCACGGCCGTGATGGCCATCACGCCCGGCTGTGACGGATTCGCCTTGGGCATTGCTTCAGCGATTGGTCCGTCACGGTCGTGACCACCATCACGGCTAGGGCCGTGATCGTTTCACTGTGAGGATCCGGTTCGGTGACATGTCACGGCCGTGATGGTCATCATGGGCTGGCCGTGATCGGTTCGACTTTAGCCTTCTTTCTTTTTAGCTCTACTCGATCATGGGCGTGATAGGTGTCACGGCTAGAGCGTGATGGGCTCTGTTTGTCTCATTTTCTTTACTTTTTAAGCCCCATCTTCATGCAAGCTCCATCATGGTTGATCCTGAGCATTTAATCCTTAATTCTCCAAAACAAAGACCACAAAACCGCCTTACCGTTTCTAAGGTAAAAATTAACCAAAATAAAATTAAATTTGCCTAAACTATATGATAATGCATGCAATATGATAATGAAATATGAGGTGAAATCACACTCATCAAACTACCCCAAGCTTAAGATTTTGATTGTCCTCAAGCAATCACTAAGGCCGGACAAGATAAACAATCAGAGCATGGATAGTGAACCAAGAACCCGAGTAACTAATCCAAGTGACAGACATATTCAATTAAGTACCCAAGAGACAATCAATTTCAAGTCCAATTAGAGGCTTAGGTTTCCTAAATTCATATTCTCACTGATTCGGGCACTCTTCTCACCTCACTCAAGTGTTTAAGGGTATATGACAATTCACTCAATTTCCTCAAGGAAGGTATTCTACCATAAGCTTGACTATCAACCAAATCTCTACTTTATTAATGAAAACACATAAGGATCAAGAGGTCTTTTATTTTGGTTGTAATGAGGCCATGGGATTAATCGTTATGTGGGGAAATCAAGAAAGGGAATTTCAAGAAGGCTAAACAAAATCTCAACAATACAAAGCATGACAACCTCCTAAGATACCTTTTTGGGCTTTGATTCACTTTTCCACCTTTCTTTCTTTTTATTTTATTTCTCACTTTCTTTTGTCATCCCCTTCTCCATTTTTTTTGTTTATTTTATTTTATTTGAAGAAGGGAGATTTTCAACTTTAGAGAAATTTCTCTAACTTTTTATCCCACAATTTATTTTTCAAACTACCTTTTTACCCTTTTTGCAATACTTTAAAGGCGTCATATCAAGCATTATTCATCAAAATAATTTAAGGTACCAAGAAAAGTATTTTATTCTTTCAGGATCAAAATTGGGCAACTAAGGGGTAGCATTTAATCAATCAAAGCTCAGAAGGCCAAAAAATACCTAGTGCCTCAATCATTTTCAAATATGTTTTCAAAAATTTTTAAGTTTCAAAACGGTTTCAAGTCAAGTTCTAGAGAATACAATCCAAGAGGAATAAAACACTTAATCACAAAGAATGGGGTAGATTTAGTGAGTACCCCTTTTAGGCTCAAAAAATCTCACGTTTAGTAGTTTAAAATCAATGAGAAACACAAATCTAAGGAACCGCATGCTAATTATCAACTATCAAAAGATTATCTCAAGCATTTTTATTTTTAGCCTTATCACAAGAATAAAAAAATTGGGTTCAAAAATTCACTATCTCAATTTATTTGGCACCAAGTTCTCACAATTGGATGCATACTCTAATCATGTGATCATGCAAAACTATGCCTATATGAATGCAACATGGAAAATGCAAAAATGCAAAAAGTTGCAAAAATACCCTTACCCTGACTTAAAAACTTACATTGTCCCCAATGTAAATAATCAAGTCGGAGAGAGGAGAAAAATGGAACAACTCACCGAGTTGGTAGCGAAGTCTTTGGCTCACATGCCAGTCAAAGAGATGCTTTGGAAAATGTGTCACCGGCGTGATGCTCATCACGGCTAGGTCGCTACTATGGCTGTACAACACCAATGAGAAGCAAGCTCATCTTGAGCAAGTTCTTGAAACTCGTGCTCTCGACCGCTTTCCGACACCGAGAACCCACCACATTTTCATGGGGATGCTAACCCGCTAAAAGCTGACTTATGGATTCAAGAGATAGAGAAGATTTTCAGGCGATCAACAGCCTAGAGGCGGTTAGAGTGCCTTATGCCACTTTCTGTTGATGGGAGATGCGAATGCTTGGTGGAGAGGCACCAGGCAACTACTCGAGGCAAATCGGCAAGGAATTACTTGGGAGGTTTTTTCGATCTGCGTTTACGGACAAATACTTTCCCCAGTGCTCGGTGAGAAAGAGCGGGGAGTTCTTGCATTTGAGACAAGGAGAAATGACCGTTGGAGAATATGCGGCCAAGTTCGAGTCATTGGCCAAATATTTTCGATTTTTCCAAGACAACCCGGATGAGGGTTGGAAGTACGAAAAGGTTCACTAGTGCAATAAGTGCTTTTTATGTCGATTAAAATTGATTTTTCGTCGAGTCTTGATCGACATAAATCACGGTGACGTTAAAAGTTAAACTTTTAACGTCGGTTAAGAACTGACGTTAAATATAACACTATTAACGTCGGTTCTTTAACACAACCCGACATTAATTTTTTCAAAATTAACATCGGTTCTTTAACAAAACCGAAGCGTTAATTTTGTTAAAACTAACGTCAATTGTTATCAGAAGCCGGCGTTAAAGGTCTTAATTTTAACGCCCGATTGTAATAAACAAGCGGCGTTAATAGTGTCTTGTATATTTTATAAAAATACTATTAACGTCGGTTGTATGATAAAACCGGCGTTAATAGTATTTTTTTTAAATTCAGTTTTAAAATATCACTCCCCTCGACCATCCCCGCATTCGGTAAATATCCCAAGAACACGAATATCACACACATTCTGGAATTGCAAAGGAAAAATGGAACAATGATCCATATGTATGCCTGTTCAAAACAATATATATTTATTAACATAGGTTATAAATGTATACTAAGTTTAAACTACCTATATCAATATCCCTTCGTGATGATCATCATGAGTGGCATGTACATCGATCCCACTGTGTCTCCTCGATTATAGTAGGCATGTTTGTTGAAAAAGAAGGAGTCCGGGAATATCAAGATTTCAATCTTCATTTTCATCACTACCATTATACATGCTTTTTCCTTGGAGAACCACGGACAACCTTTTGTTAGAAGGATCGGTGATGTAGAACACTTGTTTTGCTTGGGAAGCCATTATGAAAGGCTCATTTATATGACCTAACTTGTTGAGGTCTACCAATGTGAACCCCATGATTCGTCGGTTTGTACACCACCGTTACTATCAACCCACTTACATTTAAATACGGCACCGTAAGCTTAGTGTAATCGAGCACCCAAATATCTTCAATATATCCAAAGTAAGGTCTCGGTCTTGTAACGGGTTTTGTGTCCTTTGCACTAGAGAAGTGCATTGCTTCGGCCATGATCATAACCCCACTATTTTGCATGGTACTCTTGTTATCTTGTTCCTTTGTATAAAAGGAAAAGTTATTTATGTCGTATCCGCTCCAACATATGGCGTTGAAGTTAGGCCCACGTGCTAGCCATTTTACGTCATCGAAGGCTGTACTACCATCCTTAAGCATTTCTTCCTTGAACCATGGTAAGAAAGTCTTGTTATGCTTGTTCAACAACCACCTTTCGCTCATTCGAGGTTTTCTTGATTGACTTTTCTTTTATGTTCAAATAAGAAAGGTTGAACACATTCGATGTTGTTCAATACATACAAATGTGCTTGAAGCACTTCCTCCCGATCCTTCCTATTAATTCTTAAGCCACGTGTACCCTTACCTTGACATCGTCTCTCATCATGCCGAGGCTTAGGAACCCTATAGGATCCGTGTTATGAAGGTAGTCAAGAACAAAACTCAATAGCTTCTTCTGCAACATACCTTTGAACAATAGATGCTTCAGGACGATGAGGATTCTTCACGTACCCTTTCAAGATCTTCATGTAGCGCTCAACTGGGTACATCCATCTCGGAAAAACCGCCCACATAATCTAATCTCCTCACCAAATGAACAATTAAGTGAACCATTATGTAGAAAAAGGAAGGAGGAAAATACATCTCAATTGGCACAAGATTGTAGCAGCCTCAACTTCCAAGTCATCCAACATACGGGGGTCAACGACTTTGCTACATATAGAATTGAAGAATGAGCACAACCGAGTAATGGCATGTCTCACATTTTTTGTAGCAATACCACGAATAGCAACGGGGCAGAAGTTGTTGCATCAAGATGTGACAATCATGAGACTTCAAGCCAACCAATTTAAGATCACTAGAGACAAGCCTCTTCATATTTGAAGAGTAACCATGTGGAACTTTGATGCCCTGAAGACACCCTTGAAACTTTGTCTCTCTTTTTTTGACAAAGTATGACATCTTTGGCGGCAAATAAGTCCGCTTACCATCCTCAACAACTAGAGCTAACTGCTCTCGTATACCCATAGCAACTGAGGTCGAGGCGAGCATTCACACCATCCTTTGTCTTGCCCTGAATGTTGAGAAGCGTCCCGATCACACTATCACACACATTTTTCTCCACATGCATCACATCAATGCGAGTTGTCGACATCAAGCTTGCGCCGATATGGAAGATCAAAGAATATCGACCTCTTCTTCCATATGTTTTTCTCAGCAGCTTTACCTTTCTTTTTGGACTTGCGAATAAAACATCGATGTCCTTTACCCTACGATAAACCTGCTCTCCAATTAAGGCCGCCAGCGCTTCTTACGTCTCTTGGCATCCATTAAAAGCTTTTTTCATCTTACGATATGGGTGATCACGTCTAAGAAATCTCCGATGCCCAAGGTAAACCGTCTTCTTTCCATGATGCAACCGAGTGTAGCATGTGCCTTCTTCACATATAGGGCATGCTTTATGCCCCTTGACAACCTATACCAGGACAAGTTACTCGTATCTTTGGAAAGTCGTTGATGGTGCAAAATAACATGGCACGAAGCTTGAAAGTCTCATGAGAATACCCATCAACTACATCAACACCTTCCACCCATAACGTTTTCAAGTCTTCAATCAAGGGACCTAGATAAACATCTAAGTCATTTCCCGGTTGCTTTGGGCCCGAAATCATCATAGACAACATCATGTATTTACGCTTCATGCACAACCAAGGGGGCATGTTGTAAATTACCAACAGAACAGGCCATGAACTATGAATACTACTCATGTTACCATAAGGATTCATTCCATCTATAGCAAGTCCAAGCCTTAGGTTTCTTGGCTCATCGGCGAAATCCGGAAACATAGTATCGATATTCTTCCATTGAATAGAATCGGCAGGATGACGAACCTTTCCATCACGTTTCCTCTCATCATTATGCCATCTAAGATTCTTCACATCTTTTGCATTGGCAAACAATCGCTTGAACCTTGGAATTATTGGAAGATACCACAACACCTTCACAGGAGGACCCTTTTTTCTCACATCATCAAGATCATCATCATCTTCACCACCCTTCACTTTGTATCGTGATAACCCACATTTGGGGCAATCGTGATTGTCTTCATGAACACCGGTGTACAATATGCAATCATTGGGGCATGCATGTATCTTCTTATACTCCATACCCATAGGACACAATACCTTCTTGGCCTCATAGTTACGGTCATGCAATGTGTTGTCCTCCGGAAGCAAGTCTTTCAACACTTCAAGCAATTCCGTGAAGCTTTTATCGGTCCAACCATTTCTCGCCTTCACACAAACCAATTTTTAGCACATGGACAACCGTGTATGAGTAGTACACCCTGGATATAAAGGCTTATCTGCATCACCGCACAACCTATCATACACATGAGCTCGATGAAAAGATTCTTGTCCAATATCACGGATCATGTCCTCTACTCGATCATCCTCCATATCTACGTCAACGTCCTCACTTTGGGAGACACTCGCCGTATTACTACTCAACAACATATCACCATGCCATATCCATCTTGTATAACTCAAGCAAATCCCTTCACAAATCAAATGAGTACGTATATCCTTCACTGTACATTTCCTCGTATTCAAACACTTGACACAAGGACAACGAGAACATTCCATTACTATTAGGAACATTCCTTTGAGCAAATTCTATAAATTCTCCCACCCCCTTCAAATACTCAGCACTAGTAACGCTTACAAACCATCCAACTACGATCCATAACTAGATAGGTCCCTGTAGATATACAAAACATATATCCAATATAAGGACAATACGGGAGATTGAAAACTATAGTTTTTAAAGATTAATTGCCAATCACTGGTCACGGCCTGGCGGTGATGTCCATCACGGCGTAGCGTAACGTGCCAACCGAACTGACCATGCCATCACAGGCGGAACTCGATCACGGCCTAGCCGTGATTAGCATCACCGGTCGTGACAGATCAGCAATGAGCACCATGCACTCAAAACCAAAAGCAGAGACGTACATTCCAAACAACTCAAACTCACGGTTTCAAGTTTCAACTCATCGAGACTACAGTTTCAACATACACTCAAAACCAAAAATACAAAAATGTGCCCTAAATACTCACCGAGAAATAGGTGCTCGCGTGGTGGTGGGGAGGGAGCTCGAGTGGTGGCCAACGTTCGATGTGGTTGCGAGAGCGAGAGGGACAAGGAGAGTTAGTGCGCGGGAAGGGGAAAGATAGATGTACGTCAAGTTATTGCAAAGAATGAATGGAAAGACAGAGTTAGGGTTAATAGTGTACCTCACGGTGGTGGCGAAGAAGCCCTCGCGGTGGTTGCGGTGGAGATGAGCTCGCGATTAGGGTTCCTGTCTTTGGGTGAGAGTGAGAGTGAGGGTTGAGAGTGATTTAGGGTTGAGCGTGATGAAAAGAGAAAAGAGACGTGCGATGCAGGAGCGAAGTGCGAAGGCGCGCGAGTGTATATAAATCAACATTTAACGTCGATTGTATTAAACAAGCGGCGTTACAACTAATTTTTTAACGTCGGTTTATTAACAAGCGGCGTTAAATATTAATATTTAAAAAAAAAAAACACTTTTAACGTCCGATTGTTGAATACAAGCGGCGTTAAAAGTATTGTGTAAAAATCATTCTCTATATAAAGTAACATTCTTACGTATCGATGCATGTCATCGCCTCTTCTTTTCCTCTATATTTCTATTCCTTCACAAAATGGCTCTGAGACCTGTGTTAATTGAGTGACAACAAGGCATTTCAGATAGGGATATAGGATTATTTACGTCAGCTATTTATTTAACTGAAGTAAAAATCACACTTTTAATATCAATTGTATAAACAACAGACGTTAAAAATAAATATTTTTTATTTTAAAAACACTTTTAACTTCAGTTTTATTCAACAACTGACGTTAACAGTGTATAAGTTTCTGCAAAAACATTCATTCCTTTGACTACTCTGCTACTCTGCAAAAACATTCATTCCTTGCACAAGAATTTGTTTACTAATTCAAGCTAATTAATTAAGATTAAAAATAAACTTTTTTTAAAAAAAGATTAGAAATAAACTGCACTATATGGAGTGATGATCTGCGTTAAGAGTGACAACAGGGAGATGACAACGAAAGAAAGATAGGAATGAGTTGATTATTTACGTCGATTATTTATTTAATCGAAGTAAAAATCACACTCGGCGTCGATTTATAAACAAGCGGCGTTAAAAGTGTTAATAATTCTTGCAAAAACACTTTTAACGTCGATTCTTTAAACAAGCGATGCAAATTGTGATTTAATATTTACAAAACTACCACCGCCTCACTTTTAACGTCGGTCCTTAAAATAAGCCGGCGTTAACGGTGGAATTAATGAAGTCCGATATTTACAAAACTGCCACCGCCCCTTTTTAACGTCTAGTTTTTGGTTAAGCGGCGTAAACCTTTACCGTCTAATGTATATTTTCCACTAGTGGTTTGGAGGAGGATTGTGGTACGAAATCGGAGACTCAGTCGCGCCCACGGAGATTAGGAATCTTCAAGCTTTTGTGGAGAAATGTAGAAAAGTAGAACAGATGCGGAAATGAAGGGACAATCGAGGAAATGTTGGGGGACCCTCACGAACAAGGAACCATGGCCAGAAAGGGAGACAAGCCCAGAAGAAGCCATACTCTAGACCAACTGGGAACAATTGGAGCCACCAATAGTACTGCCCAGTTGCTTCAGCCACCAGAAGTGTTAACCAGAGGAGTCAAGGCACTAGTCAAGGGAGGAGGTGTTTTAAATGTGGAGATCCGACCCACTTAGCTGATGTATGTCCGTGAGAGGGATGAAATGCTTCAACTGTGATCGGATGAGACACTTAGCAAAGGGCGTAAGGTGAAGAAGCAGGAACCCCACGATCAACAAAGTGCGAGTTTCAAAACCAACAGCTAAAGGAAGAGTTTTTACTATGAGTGGTGCCGAGGCCTCGAACTCCAAAGATCTCATGAAAGGTACTTGTGAACTAACTGGTAACCTCTTAACAGTGCTTTTCGATTCGGGTGCAACTCATTCCTTCATCTCAAATGATTGTGTGAGACTTTTTACCTTACCTTTTACTTTATTACCATATGATTTAATTGTCTCCACACCTACTGCTGAACCTGTTACGGTTAATTCAGTATGCTTGAATTGTCCGATTGTCATTCAAGATCGACACTTTCTTGTTGATCTGATCTGCCTACCCTTAATACAACTAGATGTGATTTTGGGCATGGATTGGTTGTCTTCTAATCATGTGTTTTTAGACTGTTCTCACAAGAACCTAGTTTTTCCGGATTCCGAAATTTCTAGATTTCTATCTGCCTATTTGATGAGGTCTTTCTCGAAGGAAAAAGATCATAAATGCTTACTTTTAACAAGCTTATATGTCGAGGAGGAAGTTAGTTTGAGTGCTATACCGATTGTAGAGACTTTCCGGAGGTGTTTCCTTCTGATGTGCCAGGATTACCACCGGGAAGGGAAATTGAATTCTCTATCGATCTAGGTCCGGGAACTGGACCGATATCGATTGCTCCTTATCGAATGTCACCCACAGAGCTCGGGGAACACTACTAGAAATCCATCTTTTTCGGACAGATTTACAGACGGATTTCAGACGAAAATTGGACAAGTTTCCTACGGATTTCGGACGGATAATTCATTCTGGATGGATTTCGGACGGAATGACACCCGTCTGAAAAAGCCTTGTTGGAAATTATAAAATCCGTCCCAAATTCTGTCCGAAAATATTGACAGACGGATTGCGGACGGAATATGGACAACGTGCAAATCCGGATTTTGGTTATTGTTCGGACGAATTTCGGACAGGTTTATTTTTGTTTTCCAATGGATTTGGGATGGATGTTGTGATTTTATTGGTTATTGTTCGAACGAATTTCGGACAGATTTATTTTTGTTTTCCAACGGATTTGGGACGGATGTTGTGATTTTATTTGGGACAGATTTCCCACGGATTAAATAAATAAATTTATCGAATCCTCTTTTCGCACGGATTTAAGACAGAAACGTTTATCCTTTTGAGACGGATTTTGAACAAATTTAATAAAAAATATTTTTTTTATAAAGGAAATTGACTCAAATTTATAAATTGGCTTAATTTACTTTTGAAACAACACTGAGATGAAATATCAAAATTATTATTCAAGTTTTAGTTTCACACAGATTGAGATAAAACTGAATTGAAAATTTTGACATATTTGAACAAATTTCAAACAAGACATTAACCTATGAAGAACAATCAAGTATACCTGTTAATATTTTTACCTAACAGTCAAGATCAATCACATAAACTAAATTCATATAAGTGTTTCATCATTCTAGTTCTAGCACAATAAAACAAACCACTATGATCAAAGTACTCATTAGTCAATAACAAAGTAACACAAACTAGAGTAATATGTTTATCGATCTAAAACAACATAAAACTAACTAGTGTCATCAAGGTGTCATCAATCTATATTAAATCAAAACAAAGTAGAGACATTTAAGGATTCACAAATCTAGATCAAAGCCATCAATCAACATTAAAATTATCATCATTGTCGCCATTAGAGGGCTCACTAGTCTCATTTGATCCATCTTGCATAGTTGTCGCAGAAACAAAGTTTGGAGGTAGTGGCATATTTAACTTTCCAAATAAAGCAACAACCAAACTTTCAGTTGATTCAATCCTCTTTTGTTG
>JAUPTC010000528.1:0-45577 GCA_030762895.1 Sophora flavescens
GGATCAAAATTTCGGTTTAGGGTTTGAATTAGGGTTTTGAGTTAAAAATAGGGTTTTGGGTAAAACAATATGGTTTGAATTAGGGTTTAGGGTTTGAATTAGGGTTTTGAGTTTAAGATAGGGTTTTGGGTCAAAATTAGGGCTTTGGGGGTTAATATTTGGGTTTTGGGTAAAATTTTGAGTCGAATTTTGCGTTTAGGGTCAAAATTCGAGGTTAGGGTTTGAAATTCGGTTTTGAGTTTTAAATATTGGGTCAAAATTGGGTAATAAGGGCTTTTGGTCAAATTTTGGGTTTAGTGTAAAAGTTAGGGTTTGGGGTTTGAAATAGGGTTAGAATTAGGGTTTGGGGTCAAAATTAGGGCTTGGGGTTAAAATTGGGGTTTTGGGTCAAAAGTTGGGTTTTGGGTCCAAATTGGGTTTTGGTCAAAATTAGGGTTTAGGGTTTGAATTTGGGTTTTGAGTTAAAAATAGGGTTTTGGGTCAAAATTAGGGTTAGAATTAGGGTTTTGGTTTAAAATTAGGGTTTGGTCAAAATTAGTGTTCTTGGTCGATTTAGGGTCACAATTAGGGTTTAGGGTTTGAAATAGGGTTTTGAGTTAAAAATAGGGTTTTGGGGCATAAATACGGATATAATTAGGTTTTCAAGTCAAAATTAGGGCTATGGGTTAAATTTAGGGTTTAGGATCAAAATTAGGGTTTAGCATTTAAAATAGGGTTTTGAGTTTAAAATATTGGGTATAAAATAGGGTCCTAATTAGGGCTTTGGGTCAAATTTTGGGACTAGTGTAAACTTTAGGGTTTAGGGTTTGAAATAGGGTTTTGAGTTTAAAATAGGGTTTTGGATCAAAAATAGGGCTCGGGTAAAAATTAGGGTTTTGGGTCAAAATTAGGGTTTTTGTTCCAAATTAGGGTTTTGGGTCCAAAATAAGGTTAGAATTAGGGTTTTGGGTCAAAGTTTAGGGTTTCGGGTCAAATTTAGGGTTTAGGGTTAGAATTATGGTTTCGTGACTAAATTAGGGTTATGGGTTAAATTTAGGGTTTAGTGTCCAAATTAGGGTTTAAAATAGGGTTTGGTTTAAAATAGGGTGTTGGGTCAAAAATAGGGTTAGAATTAGGGCTTTGGGTTAAAATTTGGGCCTTGGGTTAAAATTAGGGTTTTGGGTCAAACATAGGGTTTTAGGGTTTGAATTAGGGTTTTGAGTTAAAAATAGGTTTTTGGGTCAGAAATAGGGTTAGAATTAGGGTTTTGGGTTAAAATTATGGTTTTGGATCAAAATTAGGTTTTTGGGTCAAATTTCGGTTTTAGGATCAAAATTTCGGTTTAGGGTTTGAATTAGGGTTTTGAGTTAAAAATAGGGTTTTGGGTAAAACAATATGGTTTGAATTAGGGTTTAGGGTTTGAATTAGGGTTTTGAGTTTAAGATAGGGTTTTGGGTCAAAATTAGGGCTTTGGGGGTTAATATTTGGGTTTTGGGTAAAATTTTGAGTCGAATTTTGCGTTTAGGGTCAAAATTCGGGGTTAGGGTTTGAAATTCGGTTTTGAGTTTTAAATATTGGGTCAAAATAGGGTAATAAGGGCTTTTGGTCAAATTTTGGGTTTAGTGTAAAAGTTAGGGTTTGGGGTTTGAAATAGGGTTAGAATTAGGGTTTGGGGTCAAAATTAGGGCTTGGGGTTAAAATTGGGGTTTTGGGTCAAAAGTTGGGTTTTGGGTCAAAATTAGGGTTTAGGGTTTGAATTTGGGTTTTGAGTTAAAAATAGGGTTTTGGGTCAAAATTAGGGTTAGAATTAGGGTTTTGGTTTAAAATTAGGGTTTCGGGTCAAAATTAGTGTTCTTGGTCAGATTTAGGGTCACAATTAGGGTTTAGGGTTTGAAATAGGGTTTTGAGTTAAAAATAGGGTTTTGGGTCAAAAATACGGCTAAAATTAGGTTTTCGAGTCAAAATTAGGGCTTTGGGTTAAATTTAGGGTTTAGGATCAAAATTAGGGTTTAGCATTTAAAATAGGGTTTTGAGTTTAAAATATTGGGTATAAAATAGGGTCCTAATTAGGGCTTTGGGTCAAATTTTGGGTTTAGTGTAAACGTTGGGGTTTAGGGTTTGAAATAGGGTTTTGAGTTTAAAATAGGGTTTTGGATCAAAAATAGGGCTCTGGGTTAAAATTAGGGTTTTGGGTCAAAATTATGGTTTTTGTTCCAAATTAGGGTTTTGGGTCCAAAATAAGGTTAGAATTAGGGTTTTGGGTCAAAGTTTAGGGTTTCGGGTCAAAATTAGGGTTTTAGGTCAAATTTAGGGTTTAGGGTTAGAATTATGGTTTCGTGACAAAATTAGGGTTATGGGTCAAATTTAGGGTTTAGTGTCCAAATTAGGGTTTAAAATAGGGTTTGGTTTAAAATAGGGTGTTGGGTCAAAAATAGGGTTAGAATTAGGGCTTTGGGTTAAAATTTGGGCCTTGGGTTAAAATTAGGGTTTTGGGTCAAACATAGGGTTTTAGGGTTTGAATTAGGGTTTTGAGTTAAAAATAGGTTTTTGGGTCAGAAATAGGGTTAGAATTAGGGTTTTGGGTTAAAATTATGGTTTTGGATCAAAATTAGGTTTTAGGTCAAATTTGGTTTTAGGATCAAAATTTCGGTTTAGGGTTTGAATTAGGGTTTTGAGTTAAAAATAGGGTTTTGGGTAAAACAATATGGTTTGAATTAGGGTTTAGGGTTTGAATTAGGGTTTTGAGTTTAAGATAGGGTTTTGGGTCAAAATTAGGGCTTTGGGGGTTAATATTTGGGTTTTGGGTAAAATTTTGAGTCGAATTTTGCGTTTAGGGTCAAAATTCGGGGTTAGGGTTTGAAATTCGGTTTTGAGTTTTAAATATTGGGTCAAAATAGGGTAATAAGGGCTTTTGGTCAAATTTTGGGTTTAGTGTAAAAGTTAGGGTTTGGGGTTTGAAATAGGGTTAGAATTAGGGTTTGGGGGTCAAAATTAGGGCTTGGGGTTAAAATTGGGGTTTTGGGTCAAAAGTTGGGTTTTGGGTCCAAATTAGGTTATTGGTCATAATTAGGGTTGTGGGTTTGAATTTGGGTTTTGAGTTAAAAATTGGGTTTTGGGTCAAAATTAGGGTTAGAATTAGGGTTTTGGTTCAAAATTAGGGTTTGGTCAAAATTAGTGTTCTTGGTCAGATTTAGGGTCACAATTAGGGTTTAGGGTTTGAAATAGGGTTTTGAGTTAAAAATAGGGTTTTGGGCCAAAAATACGGCTTAAATTAGGTTTTCGAGTCAAAATTAGGGCTTTGGGTTAAATTTAGGGTTTAGGATCAAAATTAGGGTTTAGCATTTAAAATAGGGTTTTGAGTTTAAAATATTGGGTATAAAATAGGGTCCTAATTAGGGCTTTGGGTCAAATTTTGGGTTTAGTGTAAACGTTGGGGTTTAGGGTTTGAAATAGGGTTTTGAGTTTAAAATAGGGTTTTGGATCAAAAATAGGGCTCAGGTTAAAATTAGGGTTTTGGGTCAAAATTATGGTTTTTGTTCCAAATTAGGGTTTTGGGTCCAAAATAAGGTTAGAATTAGGGTTTTGGGTCAAAGTTTAGGGTTTTGAGGGATTTAGGCCAAATTTAGGGTTTAGGGTTAGAATTATGGTTTCGTGACAAAATTAGGGTTATGGGTCAAATTTAGGGTTTAGTGTCCAAATTAGGGTTTAAAATAGGGTTTGGTTTAAAATAGGGTGTTGGGTCAAAAATAGGGTTAGAATTAGGGCTTTGGGTTAAAATTTGGGCCTTGGGTTAAAATTAGGGTTTTGGGTCAAACATAGGGTTTTAGGGTTTGAATTAGGGTTTTGAGTTAAAAATAGGTTTTTGGGTCAGAAATAGGGTTAGAATTAGGGTTTTGGGTTAAAATTATGGTTTTGGATCAAAATTAGGTTTTTGGGTCAAATTTCGGTTTTAGGATCAAAATTTCGGTTTAGGGTTTGAATTAGGGTTTTGAGTTAAAAATAGGGTTTTGGGTAAAACAATATGGTTTGAATTAGGGTTTAGGGTTTGAATTAGGGTTTTGAGTTTAAGATAGGGTTTTGGGTCAAAATTAGGGCTTTGGGGGTTAATATTTGGGTTTTGGGTAAAATTTTGAGTCGAATTTTGCGTTTAGGGTCAAAATTCGGGGTTAGGGTTTGAAATTCGGTTTTGAGTTTTAAATATTGGGTCAAAATAGGGTAATAAGGGCTTTTGGTCAAATTTTGGGTTTAGTGTAAAAGTTAGGGTTTGGGGTTTGAAATAGGGTTAGAATTAGGGTTTGGGGTCAAAATTAGGGCTTGGGGTTAAAATTGGGGTTTTGGGTCAAAAGTTGGGTTTTGGGTCCAAATTAGGGTTATTGGTCAAAATTAGGGTTTAGGGTTTGAATTTGGGTTTTGAGTTAAAAATAGGGTTTTGGGTCAAAATTAGGGTTAGAATTAGGGTTTTGGTTTAAAATTAGGGTTTCGGGTCAAAATTAGTGTTCTTGGTCAGATTTAGGGTCACAATTAGGGTTTAGGGTTTGAAATAGGGTTTTGAGTTAAAAATAGGGTTTTGGGTCAAAAATACGGCTAAAATTAGGTTTTCGAGTCAAAATTAGGGCTTTGGGTTAAATTTAGGGTTTAGGATCAAAATTAGGGTTTAGCATTTAAAATAGGGTTTTGAGTTTAAAATATTGGGTATAAAATAGGGTCCTAATTAGGGCTTTGGGTCAAATTTTGGGTTTAGTGTAAACGCTGGGGTTTAGGGTTTGAAATAGGGTTTTGAGTTTAAAATAGGGTTTTGGATAAAAAATAAGGCTCTGGGTTAAAATTAGGGTTTTGGGTCAAAATTATGTTTTTGTTCCAAATTAGGGTTTTGGGTCAAAATAAGGTTAGAATTAGGGTTTTGGGTCAAAGTTTAGGGTTTTGGGTCAAATTTAGGGTTTAGGGTTAGAATTATGGTTTCGTGACTAAATTAGGGTTATGGGTTAAATTTAGGGTTTAGTGTCCAAATTAGGGTTTAAAATAGGGTTTGGTTTAAAATAGGGTGCTATGTCAAAAATAGGGTTAGAATTAGGGCTTTGGGTTAAAATTTGGGCCTTGGGTTAAAATTAGGGTTTTGGGTCAAACATAGGGTTTTAGGGTTTGAATTAGGGTTTTGAGTTAAAAATAGGTTTTTGGGTCAGAAATAGGGTTAGAATTAGGGTTTTGGGTTAAAATTATGGTTTTGGATCAAAATTAGGTTTTTGGGTCAAATTTCGGTTTTAGGATCAAAATTTCGGTTTAGGGTTTGAATTAGGGTTTTGAGTTAAAAATAGGGTTTTGGGTAAAACAATATGGTTTGAATTAGGGTTTAGGGTTTGAATTAGGGTTTTGAGTTTAAGATAGGGTTTTGGGTCAAAATTAGGGCTTTGGGGGTTAATATTTGGGTTTTGGGTAAAATTTTGAGTCGAATTTTGCGTTTAGGGTCAAAATTCGGGGTTAGGGTTTGAAATTCGGTTTTGAGTTTTAAATATTGGGTCAAAATAGGGTAATAAGGGCTTTTGGTCAAATTTTGGGTTTAGTGTAAAAGTTAGGGTTTGGGGTTTGAAATAGGGTTAGAATTAGGGTTTGGGGTCAAAATTAGGGCTTGGGGTTAAAATTGGGGTTTTGGGTCAAAAGTTGGGTTTTGGGTCCAAATTAGGGTTATTGGTCAAAATTAGGGTTTAGGGTTTGAATTTGGGTTTTGAGTTAAAAATAGGGTTTTGGGTCAAAATTAGGGTTAGAATTAGGGTTTTGGTTTAAAATTAGGGTTTCGGGTCAAAATTAGTGTTCTTGGTCAGATTTAGGGTCACAATTAGGGTTTAGGGTTTGAAATAGGGTTTTGAGTTAAAAATAGGGTTTTGGGTCAAAAATACGGCTAAAATTAGGTTTTCGAGTCAAAATTAGGGCTTTGGGTTAAATTTAGGGTTTAGGATCAAAATTAGGGTTTAGCGTTTAAAATAGGGTTTTGAGTTTAAAATATTGGGTATAAAATAGGGTCCTAATTAGGGCTTTGGGTCAAATTTTGGGTTTAGTGTAAACGTTGGGGTTTAGGGTTTGAAATAGGGTTTTGAGTTTAAAATAGGGTTTTGGATCAAAAATAGGGCTCAGGTTAAAATTAGGGTTTTGGGTCAAAATTATGGTTTTTGTTCCAAATTAGGGTTTTGGGTCCAAAATAAGGTTAGAATTAGGGTTTTGGGTCAAAGTTTAGGGTTTCGGGTCAAAATTAGGGTTTTAGGTCAAATTTAGGGTTTAGGGTTAGAATTATGGTTTCGTGACAAAATTAGGGTTATGGGTCAAATTTAGGGTTTAGTGTCCAAATTAGGGTTTAAAATAGGGTTTGGTTTAAAATAGGGTGTTGGGTCAAAAATAGGGTTAGAATTAGGGCTTTGGGTTAAAATTTGGGCCTTGGGTTAAAATTAGGGTTTTGGGTCAAACATAGGGTTTTAGGGTTTGAATTAGGGTTTTGAGTTAAAAATAGGTTTTGGGTCAGAAATAGGGTTAGAATTAGGGTTTTGGGTTAAAATTATGGTTTTGGATCAAAATTAGGTTTTTGGGTCAAATTTCGGTTTTAGGATCAAAATTTCGGTTTAGGGTTTGAATTAGGGTTTTGAGTTAAAAATAGGGTTTTGGGTAAAACAATATGGTTTGAATTAGGGTTTAGGGTTTGAATTAGGGTTTTGAGTTTAAGATAGGGTTTTGGGTCAAAATTAGGGCTTTGGGGGTTAATATTTGGGTTTTGGGTAAAATTTTGAGTCGAATTTTGCGTTTAGGGTCAAAATTCGGGGTTAGGGTTTGAAATTCGGTTTTGAGTTTTAAATATTGGGTCAAAATAGGGTAATAAGGGCTTTTGGTCAAATTTTGGGTTTAGTGTAAAAGTTAGGGTTTGGGGTTTGAAATAGGGTTAGAATTAGGGTTTGGGGTCAAAATTAGGGCTTGGGGTTAAAATTGGGGTTTTGGGTCCAAATTAGGGTTATTGGTCAAAATTAGGGTTTAGGGTTTGAATTTGGGTTTTGAGTTAAAAATAGGGTTTTGGGTCAAAATTAGGGTTAGAATTAGGGTTTTGGTTTAAAATTAGGGTTTCGGGTCAAAATTAGTGTTCTTGGTCAGATTTAGGGTCACAATTAGGGTTTAGGGTTTGAAATAGGGTTTTGAGTTAAAAATAGGGTTTTGGGCCAAAAATACGGCTTAAATTAGGTTTTCGAGTCAAAATTAGGGCTTTGGGTTAAATTTAGGGTTTAGGATCAAAATTAGGGTTTAGCATTTAAAATAGGGTTTTGAGTTTAAAATATTGGGTATAAAATAGGGTCCTAATTAGGGCTTTGGGTCAAATTTTGGGTTTAGTGTAAACGTTGGGGTTTAGGGTTTGAAATAGGGTTTTGAGTTTAAAATAGGGTTTTGGATCAAAAATAGGGCTCTGGGTTAAAATTAGGGTTTTGGGTCAAAATTATGGTTTTTGTTCCAAATTAGGGTTTTGGGTCCAAAATAAGGTTAGAATTAGGGTTTTGGGTCAAAGTTTAGGGTTTTGGTCAAAATTAGGGTTTTAGGTCAAATTTAGGGTTTAGGGTTAGAATTATGGTTTCGTGACAAAATTAGGGTTATGGGTCAAATTTAGGGTTTAGTGTCCAAATTAGGGTTTAAAATAGGGTTTGGTTTAAAATAGGGTGTTGGGTCAAAAATAGGGTTAGAATTAGGGCTTTGGGTTAAAATTTGGGCCTTGGGTTAAAATTAGGGTTTTGGGTCAAACATAGGGTTTTAGGGTTTGAATTAGGGTTTTGAGTTAAAAATAGGTTTTGGGTCAGAAATAGGGTTAGAATTAGGGTTTTGGGTTAAAATTATGGTTTTGGATCAAAATTAGGTTTTTGGGTCAAATTTCGGTTTTAGGATCAAAATTTCGGTTTAGGGTTTGAATTAGGGTTTTGAGTTAAAAATAGGGTTTTGGGTAAAACAATATGGTTTGAATTAGGGTTTAGGGTTTGAATTAGGGTTTTGAGTTTAAGATAGGGTTTTGGGTCAAAATTAGGGCTTTGGGGGTTAATATTTGGGTTTTGGGTAAAATTTTGAGTCGAATTTTGCGTTTAGGGTCAAAATTCGGGGTTAGGGTTTGAAATTCGGTTTTGAGTTTTAAATATTGGGTCAAAATAGGGTAATAAGGGCTTTTGGTCAAATTTTGGGTTTAGTGTAAAAGTTAGGGTTTGGGGTTTGAAATAGGGTTAGAATTAGGGTTTGGGGTCAAAATTAGGGCTTGGGGTTAAAATTGGGGTTTTGGGTCAAAAGTTGGGTTTTGGGTCCAAATTAGGGTTATTGGTCAAAATTAGGGTTTAGGGTTTGAATTTGGGTTTTGAGTTAAAAATAGGGTTTTGGGTCAAAATTAGGGTTAGAATTAGGGTTTTGGTTTAAAATAAGGGTTTTGGTCAAAATTAGTGTTCTTGGTCAGATTTAGGGTCACAATTAGGGTTTAGGGTTTGAAATAGGGTTTTGAGTTAAAAATAGGGTTTTGGGCCAAAAATACGGCTTAAATTAGGTTTTCGAGTCAAAATTAGGGCTTTGGGTTAAATTTAGGGTTTAGGATCAAAATTAGGGTTTAGCATTTAAAATAGGGTTTTGAGTTTAAAATATTGGGTATAAAATAGGGTCCTAATTAGGGCTTTGGGTGAAATTTTGGGTTTAGTGTAAACGTTGGGGTTTAGGGTTTGAAATAGGGTTTTGAGTTTAAAATAGGGTTTTGGATCAAAAATAGGGCTCTGGGTTAAAATTAGGGTTTTGGGTCAAAATTATGGTTTTTGTTCCAAATTAGGGTTTTGGGTCCAAAATAAGGTTAGAATTAGGGTTTTGGGTCAAAGTTTAGGGTTTCGGGTCAAAATTAGGGATTTAGGTCAAATTTAGGGTTTAGGGTTAGAATTATGGTTTCGTGACAAAATTAGGGTTATGGGTCAAATTTAGGGTTTAGTGTCCAAATTAGGGTTTAAAATAGGGTTTGGTTTAAAATAGGGTGTTGGGTCAAAAATAGGGTTAGAATTAGGGCTTTGGGTTAAAATTTGGGCCTTGGGTTAAAATTAGGGTTTTGGGTCAAACATAGGGTTTTAGGGTTTGAATTAGGGTTTTGAGTTAAAAATAGGTTTGTGGGTCAGAAATAGGGTTAGAATTAGGGTTTTGGGTTAAAATTATGGTTTTGGATCAAAATTAGGTTTTTGGGTCAAATTTCGGTTTTAGGATCAAAATTTCGGTTTAGGGTTTGAATTAGGGTTTTGAGTTAAAAATAGGGTTTTGGGTAAAACAATATGGTTTGAATTAGGGTTTAGGGTTTGAATTAGGGTTTTGAGTTTAAGATAGGGTTTTGGGTCAAAATTAGGGCTTTGGGGGTTAATATTTGGGTTTTGGGTAAAATTTTGAGTCGAATTTTGCGTTTAGGGTCAAAATTCGGGGTTAGGGTTTGAAATTCGAGTTTGAGTTTTAAATATTGGGTCAAAATAGGGTAATAAGGGCTTTTGGTCAAATTTTGGGTTTAGTGTAAAAGTTAGGGTTTGGGGGTTTGAAATAGGGTTAGAATTAGGGTTTGGGGTCAAAATTAGGGCTTGGGGTTAAAATTGGGGTTTTGGGTCAAAAAGTTGGGTTTTGGGTCCAAATTAGGGTTTTGGGGTCAAAATTAGCGTTTGGGGTTTGAATTTGGGTTTTGAGTTAAAAATAGGGTTTTGGGTCAAAATTAGGGTTAGAATTAGGGTTTTGGTTTAAAATTAGGGTTTGGTCAAAATTAGTGTTCTTGGTCGATTTAGGGTCACAATTAGGGTTTAGGGTTTGAAATAGGGTTTTGAGTTAAAAATAGGGTTTTGGGTCAAAAATACGGCTTAAATTAGGTTTTCGAGTCAAAATTAGGGCTTTGGGTTAAATTTAGGGTTTAGGATCAAAATTAGGGTTTAGCATTTAAAATAGGGTTTTGAGTTTAAAATATTGGGTATAAAATAGGGTCCTAATTAGGGCTTTGGGTCAAATTTTGGGTTTAGTGTAAACGTTGGGGTTTAGGGTTTGAAATAGGGTTTTGAGTTTAAAATAGGGTTTCGGATCAAAAATAGGGCTCTGAGGTTAAAATTAGGGTTTTGGGTCAAAATTATGGTTTTTGTTCCAAATTAGGGTTTTGGGTCCAAAATAAGGTTAGAATTAGGGTTTTGGGTCAAAGTTTAGGGTTTGGTCAAAATTAGGGTTTTAGGTCAAATTTAGGGTTTAGGGTTAGAATTATGGTTTCGTGACAAAATTAGGGTTATGGGTCAAATTTAGGGTTTAGTGTCCAAATTAGAGTTTAAAATAGGGTTTGGTTTAAAATAGGGTGTTGGGTCAAAAATAGGGTTAGAATTAGGGCTTTGGGTTAAAATTTGGGCCTTGGGTTAAAATTAGGGTTTTGGGTCAAACATAGGGTTTTAGGGTTTGAATTAGGGTTTTGAGTTAAAAATAGGTTTTGGGTCAGAAATAGGGTTAGAATTAGGGTTTTGGGTTAAAATTATGGTTTTGGATCAAAATTAGGTTTTGGGTCAAATTTCGGTTTTAGGATCAAAATTTCGGTTTAGGGTTTGAATTAGGGTTTTGAGTTAAAAATAGGGTTTTGGGTAAAACAATATGGTTTGAATTAGGGTTTAGGGTTTGAATTAGGGTTTTGAGTTTAAGATAGGGTTTTGGGTCAAAATTAGGGCTTTGGGGGTTAATATTTGGGTTTTGGGTAAAATTTTGAGTCGAATTTTGCGTTTAGGGTCAAAATTCGGGGTTAGGGTTTGAAATTCGGTTTTGAGTTTTAAATATTGGGTCAAAATAGGGTAATAAGGGCTTTTGGTCAAATTTTGGGTTTAGTGTAAAAGTTAGGGTTTGGGGTTTGAAATAGGGTTAGAATTAGGGTTTGGGGTCAAAATTAGGGCTTGGGGTTAAAATTGGGGTTTTGGGTCAAAAGTTGGGTTTTGGGTCCAAATTAGGGTTATTGGTCAAAATTAGGGTTTAGGGTTTGAATTTGGGTTTTGAGTTAAAAATAGGGTTTTGGGTCAAAATTAGGGTTAGAATTAGGGTTTTGGTTTAAAATTAGGGTTTCGGGTCAAAATTAGTGTTCTTGGTCAGATTTAGGGTCACAATTAGGGTTTAGGGTTTGAAATAGGGTTTTGAGTTAAAAATAGGGTTTTGGGCCAAAAATACGGCTTAAATTAGGTTTTCGAGTCAAAATTAGGGCTTTGGGTTAAATTTAGGGTTTAGGATCAAAATTAGGGTTTAGCGTTTAAAATAGGGTTTTGAGTTTAAAATATTAGGTATAAAATAGGGTCCTAATTAGGGCTTTGGGTCAAATTTTGGGTTTAGTGTAAACGTTGGGGTTTAGGGTTTGAAATAGGGTTTTGAGTTTAAAATAGGGTTTTGGATCAAAAATAGGGCTCTGGGTTAAAATTAGGGTTTTGGGTCAAAATTATGGTTTTTGTTCCAAATTAGGGTTTTGGGTCCAAAATAAGGTTAGAATTAGGGTTTGGGTCAAAGTTTAGGGTGTCGGGTCAAAATTAGGGTTTCGGGTCAAATTTAGGGTTTAGGGTTAGAATTATGGTTTCGTGACTAAATTAGGGTTATGGGTTAAATTTAGGGTTTAGTGTCCAAATTAGGGTTTAAAATAGGGTTTGGTTTAAAATAGGGTGCTATGTCAAAAATAGGGTTAGAATTAGGGCTTTGGGTTAAAATTTGGGCCTTGGGTTAAAATTAGGGTTTTGGGTCAAACATAGGGTTTTAGGGTTTGAATTAGGGTTTTGAGTTAAAAATAGGTTTTGGGTCAGAAATAGGGTTAGAATTAGGGTTTTTGGTTAAAATTATGGTTTTGGATCAAAATTAGGTTTTGGGGTCAAATTTCGGTTTAAGGATCAAAATTTCGGTTTCGGGTTTGAATTAGGGTTTTGAGTTAAAAATAGGGTTTTGGGTAAAACAATATGGTTTGAATTAGGGTTTAGGGTTTGAATTAGGGTTTTGAGTTTAAGATAGGGTTTTGGGTCAAAATTAGGGCTTTGGGGGTTAATATTTGGGTTTTGGGTAAAATTTTGAGTCGAATTTTGCGTTTAGGGTCAAAATTCGGGTTAGGGTTTGAAATTCGGTTTTGAGTTTTAAATATTGGGTCAAAATAGGGTAATAAGGGCTTTTGGTCAAATTTTGGGTTTAGTGTAAAAGTTAGGGTTTGGGGTTTGAAATAGGGTTAGAATTAGGGTTTGGGGTCAAAATTAGGGCTTGGGGTTAAAATTGGGGTTTTGGGTCAAAAGTTGGGTTTTGGGTCCAAATTAGGGTTATTGGTCAAAATTAGGGTTTAGGGTTTGAATTTGGGTTTTGAGTTAAAAATAGGGTTTTGGGTCAAAATTAGGGTTAGAATTAGGGTTTTGGTTTAAAATTAGGGTTTCGGGTCAAAATTAGTGTTCTTGGTCGATTTAGGGTCACAATTAGGGTTTAGGGGTTTGAAATAGGGTTTTGAGTTAAAAATAGGGTTTTGGGTCAAAAATACGGCTAAAATTAGGTTTTCGAGTCAAAATTAGGGCTTTGGGTTAAATTTAGGGTTTAGGATCAAAATTAGGGTTTAGCATTTAAAATAGGGTTTTGAGCTTAAATAATTGGGTATAAAATAGGGTCCTAATTAGGGCTTTGGGTCAAATTTTGGGTTTAGTGTAAACGTTGGGGTTTAGGGTTTGAAATAGGGTTTTGAGTTAAAAATAGGGATTTGGATCAAAAAAAGGGCTCTCCGATAAAATTAGGGTTATGGTTCAAAAATATCGTTTTTGTTCAAAATTAGGGTTTTGTGTCCAAATTAACTTTAGAATTAGGGTTTTGGGTCAAAGTTTAGGGTTTCGTTAGGGTTTTAGGTCAAATTTAGGGTTTAGGGTTAGAATTATGGTTTCGTGACAAAATTAGGGTTATGGGTCAAATTTAGGGTTTAGTGTCCAAATTAGGGTTTAAAATAGGGTTTGGTTTAAAATAGGGTGTTGGGTCAAAAATAGGGTTAGAATTAGGGCTTTGGGTTAAAATTTGGGCCTTGGGTTAAAATTAGGGTTTTGGGTCAAACATAGGGTTTTAGGGTTTGAATTAGGGTTTTGAGTTAAAAATAGGTTTTTGGGTCAGAAATAGGGTTAGAATTAGGGTTTTGGGTTAAAATTATGGTTTTGGATCAAAATTAGGTTTTTGGGTCAAATTTCGGTTTTAGGATCAAAATTTCGGTTTAGGGTTTGAATTAGGGTTTTGAGTTAAAAATAGGGTTTTGGGTAAAACAATATGGTTTGAATTAGGGTTTAGGGTTTGAATTAGGGTTTTGAGTTTAAGATAGGGTTTTGGGTCAAAATTAGGGCTTTGGGGGTTAATATTTGGGTTTTGGGTAAAATTTTGAGTCGAATTTTGCGTTTAGGGTCAAAATTCGGGGTTAGGGTTTGAAATTCGGTTTTGAGTTTTAAATATTGGGTCAAAATAGGGTAATAAGGGCTTTTGGTCAAATTTTGGGTTTAGTGTAAAAGTTAGGGTTTGGGGTTTGAAATAGGGTTAGAATTAGGGTTTGGGGTCAAAATTAGGGCTTGGGGTTAAAATTGGGGTTTTGGGTCAAAAGTTGGGTTTTGGGTCCAAATTAGGGTTATTGGTCAAAATTAGGGTTTAGGGTTTGAATTTGGGTTTTGAGTTAAAAATAGGGTTTTGGGTCAAAATTAGGGTTAGAATTAGGGTTTTGGTTTAAAATTAGGGTTTTGGTCAAAATTAGTGTTCTTGGTCGATTTAGGGTCACAATTAGGGTTTAGGGTTTGAAATAGGGTTTTGAGTTAAAAATAGGGTTTTGGGTCAAAAATACGGCTTAACTTAGGTTTTCGAGTCAAAATTAGGGCTTTGGGTTAAATTTAGGGTTTAGGATCAAAATTAGGGTTTAGCATTTAAAATAGGGTTTTGAGTTTAAAATATTGGGTATAAAATAGGGTCCTAATTAGGGCTTTGGGTCAAATTTTGGGTTTAGTGTAAACGTTGGGGTTTAGGGTTTGAAATAGGGTTTTGAGTTTAAAATAGGGTTTTGGATCAAAAATAGGGCTCTGGGTTAAAATTAGGGTTTTGGTTCAAAATTATGTTTTTGTTCCAAATTAGGGTTTTGGGTCCAAAATAAGGTTAGAATTAGGGTTTTGGGTCAAAGTTTAGGGTTTGGTCAAAATTAGGGTTTTAGGTCAAATTTAGGGTTTAGGGTTAGAATTATGGTTTCGTGACAAAATTAGGGTTATGGGTCAAATTTAGGGTTTAGTGTCCAAATTAGGGTTTAAAATAGGGTTTGGTTTAAAATAGGGTGTTGGGTCAAAAATAGGGTTAGAATTAGGGCTTTGGGTTAAAATTTGGGCCTTGGGTTAAAATTAGGGTTTTGGGTCAAACATAGGGTTTTAGGGTTTGAATTAGGGTTTTGAGTTAAAAATAGGTTTTGGGTCAGAAATAGGGTTAGAATTAGGGTTTTTGGTTAAAATTATGGTTTTGGATCAAAATTAGGTTTTTGGGTCAAATTTCGGTTTTAGGATCAAAATTTCGGTTTAGGGTTTGAATTAGGGTTTTGAGTTAAAAATAGGGTTTTGGGTAAAACAATATGGTTTGAATTAGGGTTTAGGGTTTGAATTAGGGTTTTGAGTTTAAGATAGGGTTTTGGGTCAAAATTAGGGCTTTGGGGGTTAATATTTGGGTTTTGGGTAAAATTTTGAGTCGAATTTTGCGTTTAGGGTCAAAATTCGGGGTTAGGGTTTGAAATTCGGTTTTGAGTTTTAAATATTGGGTCAAAATAGGGTAATAAGGGCTTTTGGTCAAATTTTGGGTTTAGTGTAAAAGTTAGGGTTTGGGGTTTGAAATAGGGTTAGAATTAGGGTTTGGGGTCAAAATTAGGGCTTGGGGTTAAAATTGGGGTTTTGGGTCAAAAGTTGGGTTTTGGGTCCAAATTAGGGTTATTGGTCAAAATTAGGGTTTAGGGTTTGAATTTGGGTTTTGAGTTAAAAATAGGGTTTTGGGTCAAAATTAGGGTTAGAATTAGGGTTTTGGTTTAAAATTAGGGTTTTGGTCAAAATTAGTGTTCTTGGTCAGATTTAGGGTCACAATTAGGGTTTAGGGTTTGAAATAGGGTTTTGAGTTAAAAATAGGGTTTTGGGCCAAAAATACGGCTTAAATTAGGTTTTCGAGTCAAAATTAGGGCTTTGGGTTAAATTTAGGGTTTAGGATCAAAATTAGGGTTTAGCATTTAAAATAGGGTTTTGAGTTTAAAATATTGGGTATAAAATAGGGTCCTAATTAGGGCTTTGGGTCAAATTTTGGGTTTAGTGTAAACGTTGGGGTTTAGGGTTTGAAATAGGGTTTTGAGTTTAAAATAGGGTTTTGGATCAAAAATAGGGCTCTGGGTTAAAATTAGGGTTTTGGGTCAAAATTATGGTTTTTGTTCCAAATTAGGGTTTTGGGTCCAAAATAAGGTTAGAATTAGGGTTTTGGGTCAAAGTTTAGGGTTTCGGGTCTATATTAGGGTTTTAGGTCAAATTTAGGGTTTAGGGTTAGAATTAGGGTTCGTGACAAAATTAGGATTATGGTTCAAATTTAGGGTTTAGTGTCAAAATTAGGGTTTGAAATAGGGTTTGGTTTAAAATAGGGTGTTGGGTCAAAAATAGGGTTAGAATTAGGGCTTTGGGTTAAAATATGGCTTTGGGTGAAAATTAGGGTTTTGGGTCAAACATAGGGGTTTAGGGTTTGAATTAGGATTTTGAGTTAAAAATAGGTTTTTGGGTCAGAAATAGGGTTAGAATTAGGGTTTTGGGTTAAAATTATGGTTTTGGATCAAAATTAGGTTTTTGGGTCAAATTTCGGTTTTAGGATCAAAATTTCGGTTTAGGGTTTGAATTAGGGTTTTGAGTTAAAAATAGGGTTTTGGGTAAAACAATATGGTTTGAATTAGGGTTTAGGGTTTGAATTAGGGTTTTGAGTTTAAGATAGGGTTTTGGGTCAAAATTAGGGCTTTGGGGGTTAATATTTGGGTTTTGGGTAAAATTTTGAGTCGAATTTTGCGTTTAGGGTCAAAATTCGGGGTTAGGGTTTGAAATTCGGTTTTGAGTTTTAAATATTGGGTCAAAATAGGGTAATAAGGGCTTTTGGTCAAATTTTGGGTTTAGTGTAAAAGTTAGGGTTTGGGGTTTGAAATAGGGTTAGAATTAGGGTTTGGGGTCAAAATTAGGGCTTGGGGTTAAAATTGGGGTTTTGGGTCAAAAGTTGGGTTTTGGGTCCAAATTAGGGTTATTGGTCAAAATTAGGGTTTAGGGTTTGAATTTGGGTTTTGAGTTAAAAATAGGGTTTTGGGTCAAAATTAGGGTTAGAATTAGGGTTTTGGTTTAAAATTAGGGTTTTGGTCAAAATTAGTGTTCTTGGTCAGATTTAGGGTCACAATTAGGGTTTAGGGTTTGAAATAGGGTTTTGAGTTAAAAATAGGGTTTTGGGCCAAAAATACGGCTTAAATTAGGTTTTCGAGTCAAAATTAGGGCTTTGGGTTAAATTTAGGGTTTAGGATCAAAATTAGGGTTTAGCATTTAAAATAGGGTTTTGAGTTTAAAATATTGGGTATAAAATAGGGTCCTAATTAGGGCTTTGGGTCAAATTTTGGGTTTAGTGTAAACGTTGGGGTTTAGGGTTTGAAATAGGGTTTTGAGTTTAAAATAGGGTTTTGGATCAAAAATAGGGCTCTGGGTTAAAATTAGGGTTTTGGGTCAAAATTATGGTTTTTGTTCCAAATTAGGGTTTTGGGTCCAAAATAAGGTTAGAATTAGGGTTTTGGGTCAAAGTTTAGGGTTTCGGGTCAAAATTAGGGTTTTAGGTCAAATTTAGGGTTTAGGGTTAGAATTATGGTTTCGTGACAAAATTAGGGTTATGGGTCAAATTTAGGGTTTAGTGTCCAAATTAGGGTTTAAAATAGGGTTTGGTTTAAAATAGGGTGTTGGGTCAAAAATAGGGTTAGAATTAGGGCTTTGGGTTAAAATTTGGGCCTTGGGTTAAAATTAGGGTTTTGGGTCAAACATAGGGTTTTAGGGTTTGAATTAGGGTTTTGAGTTAAAAATAGGTTTTGGGTCAGAAATAGGGTTAGAATTAGGGTTTTGGGTTAAAATTATGGTTTTGGATCAAAATTAGGTTTTGGGTCAAATTTCGGTTTTAGGATCAAAATTTCGGTTTAGGGTTTGAATTAGGGTTTTGAGTTAAAAATAGGGTTTTGGGTAAAACAATATGGTTTGAATTAGGGTTTAGGGTTTGAATTAGGGTTTTGAGTTTAAGATAGGGTTTTGGGTCAAAATTAGGGCTTTGGGGGTTAATATTTGGGTTTTGGGTAAAATTTTGAGTCGAATTTTGCGTTTAGGGTCAAAATTCGGGGTTAGGGTTTGAAATTCGGTTTTGAGTTTTAAATATTGGGTCAAAATAGGGTAATAAGGGCTTTTGGTCAAATTTTGGGTTTAGTGTAAAAGTTAGGGTTTGGGGTTTGAAATAGGGTTAGAATTAGGGTTTGGGGTCAAAATTAGGGTTGGGAAATTGGGGTTAAAATTGGGGTTTTGGGTCAAAAGTTGGGTTTTGGGTCAAAAGTTGGGTTTTGGGTCAAAATTAGGGTTTAGGGTTTGAATTTGGGTTTTGAGTTAAAAATAGGGTTTTGGGTCAAAATTAGGGTTAGAATTAGGGTTTTGGTTTAAAATTAGGGCTTCGGGTCAAAATTAGTGTTCTTGGTCGATTTAGGGTCACAATTAGGGGTTAGGGTATGAAATAGGGTTTTGGGTTACTTATAGGGTTTTGGGCCAAAAATACGGCTTAAATTAGGTTTCGAGTCAAAATTAGGGCTTTGGGTTAAATTTAGGGTTTAGGATCAAAATTAGGGTTTAGCATTTAAAATAGGGTTTTGAGTTTAAAATATTGGGTATAAAATAGGGTCCTAATTAGGGCTTTGGGTCAAATTTTGGGTTTAGTGTAAACGTTGGGGTTTAGGGTTTGAAATAGGGTTTTGAGTTTAAAATAGGGTTTTGGATCAAAAATAGGGCTCTGGGTTAAAATTAGGGTTTTGGGTCAAAATTATGGTTTTTGTTCCAAATTAGGGTTTTGGGTCCAAAATAAGGTTAGAATTAGGGTTTTGGGTCAAAGTTTAGGGTTTTGGTCAAAATTAGGGTTTTAGGTCAAATTTAGGGTTTAGGGTTAGAATTATGGTTTCGTGACAAAATTAGGGTTATGGGTCAAATTTAGGGTTTAGTGTCCAAATTAGGGTTTAAAATAGGGTTTGGTTTAAAATAGGGTGTTGGGTCAAAAATAGGGTTAGAATTAGGGCTTTGGGTTAAAATTTGGGCCTTGGGTTAAAATTAGGGTTTTGGGTCAAACATAGGGTTTTAGGGTTTGAATTAGGGTTTTGAGTTAAAAATACCTTTTGGGTTAAGAAATAGGGTTAGAATTAGGGTTTTGGGTTAAAATTATGGTTTTGGATCAAAATTAGGTTTTTGGGTCAAATTTCGGTTTTAGGATCAAAATTTCGGTTTAGGGTTTGAATTAGGGTTTTGAGTTAAAAATAGGGTTTTGGGTAAAACAATATGGTTTGAATTAGGGTTTAGGGTTTGAATTAGGGTTTTGAGTTTAAGATAGGGTTTTGGGTCAAAATTAGGGCTTTGGGGGTTAATATTTGGGTTTTGGGTAAAATTTTGAGTCGAATTTTGCGTTTAGGGTCAAAATTCGGGGTTAGGGTTTGAAATTCGGTTTTGAGTTTTAAATATTGGGTCAAAATAGGGTAATAAGGGCTTTTGGTCAAATTTTGGGTTTAGTGTAAAAGTTAGGGTTTGGGGTTTGAAATAGGGTTAGAATTAGGGTTTGGGGTCAAAATTAGGGCTTGGGGTTAAAATTGGGGTTTTGGGTCAAAAGTTGGGTTTTGGGTCCAAATTAGGGTTATTGGTCAAAATTAGGGTTTAGGGTTTGAATTTGGGTTTTGAGTTAAAAATAGGGTTTTGGGTCAAAATTAGGGTTAGAATTAGGGTTTTGGTTTAAAATTAGGGTTTCGGGTCAAAATTAGTGTTCTTGGTCAGATTTAGGGTCACAATTAGGGTTTAGGGTTTGAAATAGGGTTTTGAGTTAAAAATAGGGTTTTGGGCCAAAAATACGGCTTAAATTAGGTTTTCGAGTCAAAATTAGGGCTTTGGGTTAAATTTAGGGTTTAGGATCAAAATTAGGGTTTAGCATTTAAAATAGGGTTTTGAGTTTAAAATATTGGGTATAAAATAGGGTCCTAATTAGGGCTTTGGGTGAAATTTTGGGTTTAGTGTAAACGTTGGGGTTTAGGGTTTGAAATAGGGTTTTGAGTTTAAAATAGGGTTTTGGATCAAAAATAGGGCTCTGGGTTAAAATTAGGGTTTTGGGTCAAAATTATGGTTTTTGATCCAAATTAGGGTTTTGGGTCCAAAATACGGTTAGAATTAGGGTTTTGGGTCAAAATTAGGGTTTTAGGTCAAATTTAGGGTTTAGGGTTAGAATTATGGTTTCGTGACAAAATTAGGGTTATGGGTCAAATTTAGGGTTTAGTGTCCAAATTAGGGTTTAAAATAGGGTTTGGTTTAAAATAGGGTGTTGGGTCAAAAATAGGGTTAGAATTAGGGCTTTGGGTTAAAATTTGGGCCTTGGGTTAAAATTAGGGTTTTGGGTCAAACATAGGGTTTTAGGGTTTGAATTAGGGTTTTGAGTTAAAAATAGGTTTTGGGTCAGAAATAGGGTTAGAATTAGGGTTTTGGGTTAAAATTATGGTTTTGGATCAAAATTAGGTTTTTGGGTCAAATTTCGGTTTTAGGATCAAAATTTCGGTTTAGGGTTTGAATTAGGGTTTTGAGTTAAAAATAGGGTTTTGGGTAAAACAATATGGTTTGAATTAGGGTTTAGGGTTTGAATTAGGGTTTTGAGTTTAAGATAGGGTTTTGGGTCAAAATTAGGGCTTTGGGGGTTAATATTTGGGTTTTGGGTAAAATTTTGAGTCGAATTTTGCGTTTAGGGTCAAAATTCGGGGTTAGGGTTTGAAATTCGGTTTTGAGTTTTAAATATTGGGTCAAAATAGGGTAATAAGGGCTTTTGGTCAAATTTTGGGTTTAGTGTAAAAGTTAGGGTTTGGGGTTTGAAATAGGGTTAGAATTAGGGTTTGGGGTCAAAATTAGGGCTTGGGGTTAAAATTGGGGTTTTGGGTCAAAAGTTGGGTTTTGGGTCCAAATTAGGGTTATTGGTCAAAATTAGGGTTTAGGGTTTGAATTTGGGTTTTGAGTTAAAAATAGGGTTTTGGGTCAAAATTAGGGTTAGAATTAGGGTTTTGGTTTAAAATTAGGGTTTTGGTCAAAATTAGTGTTCTTGGTCAGATTTAGGGTCACAATTAGGGTTTAGGGTTTGAAATAGGGTTTTGAGTTAAAAATAGGGTTTTGGGCCAAAAATACGGCTTAAATTAGGTTTTCGAGTCAAAATTAGGGCTTTGGGTTAAATTTAGGGTTTAGGATCAAAATTAGGGTTTAGCATTTAAAATAGGGTTTTGAGTTTAAAATATTGGGTATAAAATAGGGTCCTAATTAGGGCTTTGGGTCAAATTTTGGGTTTAGTGTAAACGTTGGGGTTTAGGGTTTGAAATAGGGTTTTGAGTTTAAAATAGGGTTTTGGATCAAAAATAGGGCTCTGGGTTAAAATTAGGGTTTTGGGTCAAAATTATGGTTTTTGTTCCAAATTAGGGTTTTGGGTCCAAAATAAGGTTAGAATTAGGGTTTTGGGTCAAAGTTTAGGGTTTGGTCAAAATTAGGGTTTTAGGTCAAATTTAGGGTTTAGGGTTAGAATTATGGTTTCGTGACAAAATTAGGGTTATGGGTCAAATTTAGGGTTTAGTGTCCAAATTAGGGTTTAAAATAGGGTTTGGTTTAAAATAGGGTGTTGGGTCAAAAATAGGGTTAGAATTAGGGCTTTGGGTTAAAATTTGGGTCTTGGGTTAAAATTAGGGTTTTGGGTCAAACATAGGGTTTTAGGGTTTGAATTAGGGTTTTGAGTTAAAAATAGGTTTTGGGTCAGAAATAGGGTTAGAATTAGGGTTTTGGGTTAAAATTATGGTTTTGGATCAAAATTAGGTTTTGGGTCAAATTTCGGTTTTAGGATCAAAATTTCGGTTTAGGGTTTGAATTAGGGTTTTGAGTTAAAAATAGGGTTTTGGGTAAAACAATATGGTTTGAATTAGGGTTTAGGGTTTGAATTAGGGTTTTGAGTTTAAGATAGGGTTTTGGGTCAAAATTAGGGCTTTGGGGGTTAATATTTGGGTTTTGGGTAAAATTTTGAGTCGAATTTTGCGTTTAGGGTCAAAATTCGGGGTTAGGGTTTGAAATTCGGTTTTGAGTTTTAAATATTGGGTCAAAATAGGGTAATAAGGGCTTTTGGTCAAATTTTGGGTTTAGTGTAAAAGTTAGGGTTTGGGGTTTGAAATAGGGTTAGAATTAGGGTTTGGGGTCAAAATTAGGGCTTGGGGTTAAAATTGGGGTTTTGGGTCAAAAGTTGGGTTTTGGGTCCAAATTAGGGTTATTGGTCAAAATTAGGGTTTAGGGTTTGAATTTGGGTTTTGAGTTAAAAATAGGGTTTTGGGTCAAAATTAGGGTTAGAATTAGGGTTTTGGTTTAAAATTAGGGTTTTGGTCAAAATTAGTGTTCTTGGTCAGATTTAGGGTCACAATTAGGGTTTAGGGTTTGAAATAGGGTTTTGAGTTAAAAATAGGGTTTTGGGCCAAAAATACGGCTTAAATTAGGTTTTCGAGTCAAAATTAGGGCTTTGGGTTAAATTTAGGGTTTAGGATCAAAATTAGGGTTTAGCATTTAAAATAGGGTTTTGAGTTTAAAATATTGGGTATAAAATAGGGTCCTAATTAGGGCTTTGGGTCAAATTTTGGGTTTAGTGTAAACGTTGGGGTTTAGGGTTTGAAATAGGGTTTTGAGTTTAAAATAGGGTTTTGGATCAAAAATAGGGCTCTGGGTTAAAATTAGGGTTTTGGGTCAAAATTATGGTTTTTGTTCCAAATTAGGGTTTTGGGTCCAAAATAAGGTTAGAATTAGGGTTTTGGGTCAAAGTTTAGGGTTTTGTTAGGGATTTAGGTCAAATTTAGGGTTTAGGGTTAGAATTATGGTTTCGTGACAAAATTAGGGTTATGGGTCAAATTTAGGGTTTAGTGTCCAAATTAGGGTTTAAAATAGGGTTTGGTTTAAAATAGGGTGTTGGGTCAAAAATAGGGTTAGAATTAGGGCTTTGGGTTAAAATTTGGGCCTTGGGTTAAAATTAGGGTTTTGGGTCAAACATAGGGTTTTAGGGTTTGAATTAGGGTTTTGAGTTAAAAATAGGGTTAGAATTAGGGTTTTGGGTTAAAATTATGGTTTTGGATCAAAATTAGGTTTTTGGGTCAAATTTCGGTTTTAGGATCAAAATTTCGGTTTAGGGTTTGAATTAGGGTTTTGAGTTAAAAATAGGGTTTTGGGTAAAACAATATGGTTTGAATTAGGGTTTAGGGTTTGAATTAGGGTTTTGAGTTTAAGATAGGGTTTTGGGTCAAAATTAGGGCTTTGGGGGTTAATATTTGGGTTTTGGGTAAAATTTTGAGTCGAATTTTGCGTTTAGGGTCAAAATTCGGGGTTAGGGTTTGAAATTCGGTTTTGAGTTTTAAATATTGGGTCAAAATAGGGTAATAAGGGCTTTTGGTCAAATTTTGGGTTTAGTGTAAAAGTTAGGGTTTGGGGTTTGAAATAGGGTTAGAATTAGGGTTTGGGGTCAAAATTAGGGCTTGGGGTTAAAATTGGGGTTTTGGGTCAAAAGTTGGGTTTTGGGTCCAAATTAGGGTTATTGGTCAAAATTAGGGTTTAGGGTTTGAATTTGGGTTTTGAGTTAAAAATAGGGTTTTGGGTCAAAATTAGGGTTAGAATTAGGGTTTTGGTTTAAAATTAGGGTTTGGTCAAAATTAGTGTTCTTGGTCAGATTTAGGGTCACAATTAGGGTTTAGGGTTTGAAATAGGGTTTTGAGTTAAAAATAGGGTTTTGGGCCAAAAATACGGCTTAAATTAGGTTTTCGAGTCAAAATTAGGGCTTTGGGTTAAATTTAGGGTTTAGGATCAAAATTAGGGTTTAGCATTTAAAATAGGGTTTTGAGTTTAAAATATTGGGTATAAAATAGGGTCCTAATTAGGGCTTTGGGTCAAATTTTGGGTTTAGTGTAAACGTTGGGGTTTAGGGTTTGAAATAGGGTTTTGAGTTTAAAATAGGGTTTTGGATCAAAAATAGGGCTCTGGGTTAAAATTAGGGTTTTGGGTCAAAATTATGGTTTTTGTTCCAAATTAGGGTTTTGGGTCCAAAATAAGGTTAGAATTAGGGTTTTGGGTCAAAGTTTAGGGTTTGGTCAAAATTAGGGTTTTAGGTCAAATTTAGGGTTTAGGGTTAGAATTATGGTTTCGTGACAAAATTAGGGTTATGGGTCAAATTTAGGGTTTAGTGTCCAAATTAGGGTTTAAAATAGGGTTTGGTTTAAAATAGGGTGTTGGGTCAAAAATAGGGTTAGAATTAGGGCTTTGGGTTAAAATTTGGGCCTTGGGTTAAAATTAGGGTTTTGGGTCAAACATAGGGTTTTAGGGTTTGAATTAGGGTTTTGAGTTAAAAATAGGTTTTTGGGTCAGAAATAGGGTTAGAATTAGGGTTTTGGGTTAAAATTATG
This sequence comes from Sophora flavescens, assembly GCA_030762895.1. Taxonomy (NCBI): domain Eukaryota; kingdom Viridiplantae; phylum Streptophyta; class Magnoliopsida; order Fabales; family Fabaceae; genus Sophora; species Sophora flavescens. The sequence continues at coordinate 23,714 of JAUPTC010000528.1, forward strand.
GTTTTGGATCAAAATTAGGTTTTGGGTCAAATTTCGGTTTTAGGATAAAAAGTACGGTTTATAGTATCTATTAGGGTTTTGATTTAAAAATAGTGTTTTTGTTAAAAATTTATTGTTTGAATTAGGGTTTAGGGTTTGAATTAGGTTTTTGAGTTTAAGATAGGGTTTTGGGTCAAAATTAGGGCTTTGGGGTTTAATATTTGGGTTTTGGGTAAAATTTTGAGTCGAATTTTGCGTTTAGGTTAAAAATTCGAGGTTAGGGTTTGAAATTCGGTTTTGAGTTTTAAATATTGGGTCAAAATAGGGTAATAAGGGCTTTTGGTCAAATTTTGGGTTTAGTGTAAAAGTTAGGGTTTGGGGTTTGAAATAGGGTTAGAATTAGGGTTTGGGGTCAAAATTAGGGCTTGGGGTTAAAATTGGGGTTTTGGGTCAAAAGTTGGGTTTTGGGTCCAAATTAGGGTTATTGGTCAAAATTAGGGTTTAGGGTTTGAATTTGGGTTTTGAGTTAAAAATAGGGTTTTGGGTCAAAATTAGGGTTAGAATTAGGGTTTTGGTTTAAAAGTAGGGTTTCGTGTCAAATTTAGTGTTCTTGGTCAGATTTAGGGTCACAATTAGGGTTTAGGGTTTGAAATAGGGTTTTGAGTTAAAAATAGGGTTTTGGGTCAAAAATACGGCTAAAATTAGGTTTTCGAGTCAAAATTAGGGCTTTGGGTTAAATTTAGGGTTTAGGATCAAAATTAGGGTTTGGCATTTAAAATAGGGTTTTGAGCTTAAATAATTGGGTATAAAATAGGGTCCTAATTAGGGCTTTGGGTCAAATTTTGGGTTTAGTGTAAACGTTGGGGTTTAGGGTTTGAAATAGGGTTTTGAGTTTAAAATAGGGTTTTGGATCAAAAATAGGGCTCTGGGTTAAAATTAGGGTTTTGGGTCAAAATTATGGTTTTTGTTCCAAATTAGGGTTTTGGGTCCAAAATAAGGTTAGAATTAGGGTTTTGGGTCAAAGTTAAGGGTTTTGTTAGGGATTTAGGCCAAATTTAGGGTTTAGGGTTAGAATTATGGTTTCGTGACAAAATTAGGGTTATGGGTCAAATTTAGGGTTTAGTGTCCAAATTAGGGTTTAAAATAGGGTTTGGTTTAAAATAGGGTGTTGGGTCAAAAATAGGGTTAGAATTAGGGCTTTGGGTTAAAATTTGGGCCTTGGGTTAAAATTAGGGTTTTGGGTCAAACATAGGGTTTTAGGGTTTGAATTAGGGTTTTGAGTTAAAAATATGGTTTTGGGTCAGAAATAGGGTTAGAATTAGGGTTTTGGGTCAAAATTATGGTTTTGGGTCAAATTTAGGGTTTTGGGTCAAATTTCGGTTTAGAAACAAAATTTCGGTTTCGGGTTTGAATTAGGGTTTTTAGTTAAAAATAGGGTTTTGGGTAAAACAATATGGTTTGAATTAGGGTTTAGGGTTTGAATTAGGGTTTTGAGTTTAAGATAGGGTTTTGGGTCAAAATTAGGGCTTTGGGGGTTAATATTTGGGTTTTGGGTAAAATTTTGAGTCGAATTTTGCGTTTAGGGTCAAAATTCGGGTTAGGGTTTGAAATTCGGTTTTGAGTTTTAAATATTGGGTCAAAATAGGGTAATAAGGGCTTTTGGTCAAATTTTGGGTTTAGTGTAAAAGTTAGGGTTTGGGGTTTGAAATAGGGTTAGAATTAGGGTTTGGGGTCAAAAATTAGGGCTTGGGGTTAAAATTGGGGTTTTGGGTCAAAAGTTGGGTTTTGGGTCCAAATTAGGGTTATTGGTCAAAATTAGGGTTTAGGGTTTGAATTTGGGTTTTGAGTTAAAAATAGGGTTTTGGGTCAAAATTAGGGTTAGAATTAGGGTTTTGGTTTAAAATTAGGGTTTCGGGTCAAAATTAGTGTTCTTGGTCAGATTTAGGGTCACAATTAGGGTTTAGGTTTTGAAATAGGGTTTTGAGTTTAAAATAGGGTTTTGGGTCAAAAATAGGGCTAAAATTAGGGTTTCAAGTCAAAATTAGGGCTTTGGGTTAAATTTAGGGTTTAGGATCAAAATTAGGGTTTAGCGTTTAAAATAGGGTTTTGAGTTTAAAATATTGGGTATAAAATAGGGTCCTAATTAGGGCTTTGGGTCAAATTTTGGGTTTAGTGTAAACGTTGGGGTTTAGGGTTTGAAATAGGGTTTTGAGTTTAAAATAGGGTTTTGGATCAAAAATAGGGCTCTGGGTTAAAATTAGGGTTTTGGGTCAAAATTATGGTTTTTGTTCCAAATTAGGGTTTTGGGTCCAAAATAAGGTTAGAATTAGGGTTTTGGGTCAAAGTTTAGGGTTTCGGGTCAAAATTAGGGATTTAGGTCAAATTTAGGGTTTAGGGTTAGAATTATGGTTTCGTGACAAAATTAGGGTTATGGGTCAAATTTAGGGTTTAGTGTCCAAATTAGGGTTTAAAATAGGGTTTGGTTTAAAATAGGGTGTTGGGTCAAAAATAGGGTTAGAATTAGGGCTTTGGGTTAAAATTTGGGCCTTGGGTTAAAATTAGGGTTTTGGGTCAAACATAGGGTTTTAGGGTTTGAATTAGGGTTTTGAGTTAAAAATAGGTTTTTGGGTCAGAAATAGGGTTAGAATTAGGGTTTTGGGTTAAAATTATGGTTTTGGATCAAAATTAGGTTTTTGGGTCAAATTTCGGTTTTAGGATCAAAATTTCGGTTTAGGGTTTGAATTAGGGTTTTGAGTTAAAAATAGGGTTTTGGGTAAAACAATATGGTTTGAATTAGGGTTTAGGGTTTGAATTAGGGTTTTGAGTTTAAGATAGGGTTTTGGGTCAAAATTAGGGCTTTGGGGGTTAATATTTGGGTTTTGGGTAAAATTTTGAGTCGAATTTTGCGTTTAGGGTCAAACGTCGGTGTTAGGGTTTGAAATTCGGTTTTGAGTTTTAAATATTGGGTCAAAATAGGGTAATAAGGGCTTTTGGTCAAATTTTGGGTTTAGTGTAAAAGTTAGGGTTTGGGGTTTGAAATAGGGTTAGAATTAGGGTTTGGGGTCAAAATTAGGGCTTGGGGTTAAAATTGGGGTTTTGGGTCAAAAGTTGGGTTTTGGGTCCAAATTAGGGTTATTGGTCAAAATTAGGGTTTAGGGTTTGAATTTGGGTTTTGAGTTAAAAATAGGGTTTTGGGTCAAAATTAGGGTTAGAATTAGGGTTTTGGTTTAAAATTAGGTTTCGGTCAAAATTAGTGTTCTTGGTCGATTTAGGGTCACAATTAGGGTTTAGGGTTTGAAATAGGGTTTTGAGTTAAAAATAGGGTTTTGGGCCAAAAATACGGCTTAAATTAGGTTTTCGAGTCAAAATTAGGGCTTTGGGTTAAATTTAGGGTTTAGGATCAAAATTAGGGTTTAGCATTTAAAATAGGGTTTTGAGTTTAAAATATTGGGTATAAAATAGGGTCCTAATTAGGGCTTTGGGTCAAATTTTGGGTTTAGTGTAAACGTTGGGGTTTAGGGTTTGAAATAGGGTTTTGAGTTTAAAATAGGGTTTTGGATCAAAAATAGGGGTCTGGGTTAAAATTAGGGTTTTGGGTCAAAATTATGGTTTTTGTTCCAAATTAGGGTTTTGGGTCAAAGTTTAGGGTTTCGGGTCAAATTTAGGGTTTAGGGTTAGAATTATGGTTTCGTGACTAAATTAGGGTTATGGGTTAAATTTAGGGTTTAGTGTCCAAATTAGGGTTTAAAATAGGGTTTGGTTTAAAATAGGGTGTTGGGTCAAAAATAGGGTTAGAATTAGGGCTTTGGGTTAAAATTTGGGCCTTGGGTTAAAATTAGGGTTTTGGGTCAAACATAGGGTTTTAGGGTTTGAATTAGGGTTTTGAGTTAAAAATAGGTTTTTGGGTCAGAAATAGGGTTAGAATTAGGGTTTTGGGTTAAAATTATGGTTTTGGATCAAAATTAGGTTTTTGGGTCAAATTTCGGTTTTAGGATCAAAATTTCGGTTTAGGGTTTGAATTAGGGTTTTGAGTTAAAAATAGGGTTTTGGGTAAAACAATATGGTTTGAATTAGGGTTTAGGGTTTGAATTAGGGTTTTGAGTTTAAGATAGGGTTTTGGGTCAAAATTAGGGCTTTGGGGGTTAATATTTGGGTTTTGGGTAAAATTTTGAGTCGAATTTTGCGTTTAGGGTCAAAATTAGGGGTTAGGGTTTGAAATTCGGTTTTGAGTTTTAAATATTGGGTCAAAATAAGGTAATAAGGGCTTTTGGTCAAATTTTGGGTTTAGTGTAAAAGTTAGGGTTTGGGGTTTGAAATAGGGTTAGAATTAGGGTTTGGGGTCAAAATTAGGGCTTGGGGTTAAAATTGGGGTTTTGGGTCAAAAGTTGGGTTTTGGGTCCAAATTAGGGTTATTGGTCAAAATTAGGGTTTAGGGTTTGAATTTGGGTTTTGAGTTAAAAATAGGGTTTTGGGTCAAAATTAGGGTTAGAATTAGGGTTTTGGTTTAAAATTAGGGTTTCGTGTCAAAATTAGTGTTCTTGGTCAGATTTAGGGTCACAATTAGGGTTTAGGGTTTGAAATAGGGTTTTGAGTTAAAAATAGGGTTTTGGGTCAAAAATACGGCTAAAATTAGGTTTTCGAGTCAAAATTAGGGCTTTGGGTTAAATTTAGGGTTTAGGATCAAAATTAGGGTTTAGCGTTTAAAATAGGGTTTTGAGTTTAAAATATTGGGTATAAAATAGGGTCCTAATTAGGGCTTTGGGTCAAATTTTGGGTTTAGTGTAAACGTTGGGGTTTAGGGTTTGAAATAGGGTTTTGAGTTTAAAATAGGGTTTTGGATCAAAAATAGGGCTCTGGGTTAAAATTAGGGTTTTGGGTCAAAATTAGGGTTTTTGTTCCAAATTAGGGTTTTGGGTCCAAAATAAGGTTAGAATTAGGGTTTTGGGTGAAAGGATACGGTTGCTGGTCTAAATTAGGGTTTTAGGTCAAATTTTGGGTTTAGGGTTAGAATTATGGTTTCGTGACAAAATTAGGGTTATGGGTCAAATTTAGGGTTTAGTGTCCAAATTAGGGTTTAAAATAGGGTTTGGTTTAAAATAGGGTGTTGGGTCAAAAATAGGGTTAGAATTAGGGCTTTGGGTTAAAATTTGGGCCTTGGGTTAAAATTAGGGTTTTGGGTCAAACATAGGGTTTTAGGGTTTGAATTAGGGTTTTGAGTTAAAAATAGGTTTTTGGGTCAGAAATAGGGTTAGAATTAGGGTTTTGGGTTAAAATTATGGTTTTGGATCAAAATTAGGTTTTTGGGTCAAATTCGGTTTTAGGATCAAAATTTCGGTTTAGGGTTTGAATTAGGGTTTTGAGTTAAAAATAGGGTTTTGGGTAAAACAATATGGTTTGAATTAGGGTTTAGGGTTTGAATTAGGGTTTTGAGTTTAAGATAGGGTTTTGGGTCAAAATTAGGGCTTTGGGGGTTAATATTTGGGTTTTGGGTAAAATTTTGAGTCGAATTTTGCGTTTAGGGTCAAAATTCGGGGTTAGGGTTTGAAATTCGGTTTTGAGTTTTAAATATTGGGTCAAAATAGGGTAATAAGGGCTTTTGGTCAAATTTTGGGTTTAGTGTAAAAGTTAGGGTTTGGGGTTTGAAATAGGGTTAGAATTAGGGTTTGGGGTCAAAATTAGGGCTTGGGGTTAAAATTGGGGTTTTGGGTCAAAAGTTGGGTTTTGGGTCCAAATTAGGGTTATTGGTCAAAATTAGGGTTTAGGGTTTGAATTTGGGTTTTGAGTTAAAAATAGGGTTTTGGGTCAAAATTAGGGTTAGAATTAGGGTTTTGGTTTAAAATTAGGGTTTCGGGTCAAAATTAGTGTTCTTGGTCAGATTTATGGTCAAATTTAGGGTTTAGGGTTTGAAATATGGTTTTGAGTTTAAAATAGGGTTTTGGGTCAAAAATAGGGCTAAAATTAGGGTTTCGAGTCAAAATTAGGGCTTTGGGTTAAATTTAGGGTTTAGTATCAAAATTAGGGTTTAGCGTTTAAATTAGGGTTTTGAGTTTAAAATATTGGGTATAAAATAGGGCCCTAATTAGGGCTTTGGGTCAAATTTTGGGTTTAGTGTGAAAGTTGGGGTTTAGGGTTTGAAATAGGGTTTTGAGTTTAAAATAGGGTTTTGGATCAAAAATAGGGCTCTGGGTTAAAATTAGGTTTTTGGGTCAAAATTATGGTTTTTGTTCCAAATTAGGGTTTTGGGTCCAAAATAAGGTTAGAATTTGGGTTTTGGGTCAAAATTTAGGGTTTCGGGTCAAAATTAGGGTTTTAGGTCAAATTTAGGGTTTAGGGTTAGAATTATGGTTTCGTGACAAAATTAGGGTTATGGGTCAAATTTAGGGATTAGTGTCCAAATTAGGGTTTGAAATAGGGTTCGGTTTAAAATAGGGTGTTGGGTCAAAAATAGGGTTAGAATTAGGGCTTTGGGTTAAAATTTGGGCTTTGGGTTAAAATTAGGGTTTTGGGTCAAACATAGGGGTTTAGGGTTTGAATTAGGGTTTTGAGTTAAAAATAGGTTTTTGGGTCAGAAATAGGGTTAGAATTAGGGTTTTGGGTTAAAATTATGGTTTTGGATCAAAATTAGGTTTTTGGGTCAAATTTCGGTTTTAGGATCAAAATTTGGGTTTAGGGTTTGAATTAGGGTTTTGAGTTAAAAATAGGGTTTTGGGTAAAAAAATATGGTTAGAATTAGGGTTTAGGGTTTGAATTAGGGTTTTGAGTTTAAGATAGGGTTTTGGGTCAAAATTAGGGCTTTGGGGGTTAATATTTGGGTTTTGGGTAAAATTTTGAGTCGAATTTTGCGTTTAGGGTCAAAATTAGGGTTTAGGGCCTGAAACTCGGTTTTGAGTTTGAAATATTGGGTCAAAATAGGGTAATAAGGGCTTTTGGTCAAATTTTGGGTTTAGTGTAAAAGTTAGGGTTTGGGGTTTGAAATAGGGTTAGAATTAGGGTTTGGGGTCAAAATTAGGGCTTGGGGTTAAAATTGGGGTTTTGGGTCAAAAGTTGGGTTTTGGGTCCAAATTAGGGTTATTGGTCAAAATTAGGGTTTAGGGTTTGAATTTGGGTTTTGAGTTAAAAATAGGGTTTTGGGTCAAAATTAGGGTTAGAATTAGGGTTTTGGTTTAAAATTAGGGTTTCGGGTCAAAATTAGTGTTCTTGGTCAGATTTAGTGTCAAAATTAGGGTTTAGGGTTTGAAATAGGGTTTTGAGTTAAAAATAGGGTTTTGGGTCAAAAATACGGCTAAAATTAGGTTTTCGAGTCAAAATTAGGGCTTTGGGTTAAATTTAGGGTTTAGGATCAAAATTAGGGTTTAGCGTTTAAAATAGGGTTTTGAGTTTAAAATATTGGGTATAAAATAGGGTCCTAATTAGGGCTTTGGGTCAAATTTTGGGTTTAGTGTAAACGTTGGGGTTTAGGGTTTGAAATAGGGTTTTGAGTTTAAAATAGGGTTTTGGATCAAAAATAGGGCTCTGGGTTAAAATTAGGGTTTTGGGTCAAAATTATGGTTTTTGTTCCAAATTAGGGTTTTGGGTCCAAAATAAGGTTAGAATTAGGGTTTTGGGTCAAAGTTTAGGGTTTCGGGTCAAAATTAGGGTTTTAGGTCAAATTTAGGGTTTAGGGTTAGAATTATGGTTTCGTGACTAAATTAGGGTTATGGGTTAAATTTAGGGTTTAGTGTCCAAATTAGGGTTTAAAATAGGGTGCTATGTCAAAAATAGGGTTAGAATTAGGGCTTTGGGTTAAAATTTGGGCCTTGGGTTAAAATTAGGGTTTTGGGTCAAACATAGGGTTTTAGGGTTTGAATTAGGGTTTTGAGTTAAAAATAGGTTTTTGGGTCAGAAATAGGTATAGAATTAGGTTTTGGGTTAAAATTATGGTTTTGGATCAAAATTAGGTTTTGGTCAAATTCGGTTTTAGGATCAAAATTTCGGTTTAGGGTTTGAATTAGGGTTTTGAGTTAAAAATAGGGTTTTGGGTAAAACAATATGGTTTGAATTAGGGTTTAGGGTTTGAATTAGGGTTTTGAGTTTAAGATAGGGTTTTGGGTCAAAATTAGGGCTTTGGGGGTTAATGTTTGGGTTTTGGGTAAAATTTTGAGTCGAATTTTGCGTTTAGGGTCAAAATTCGGGGTTAGGGTCTGAAATGGTTTTGAGTTTTAAATATTGGGTCAAAATAGGGTAATAAGGGCTTTTGGTCAAATTTTGGGTTTAGTGTAAAAGTTAGGGTTTGGGGTTTGAAATAGGGTTAGAATTAGGGTTTGGGGTCAAAATTAGGGCTTGGGGTTAAAATTGGGGTTTTGGGTCCAAATTAGGGTTATTGGTCAAAATTAGGGTTTAGGGTTTGAATTTGGGTTTTGAGTTAAAAATAGGGTTTTGGGTCAAAATTAGGGTTAGAATTAGGGTTTTGGTTTAAAATTAGGGTTTCGGGTCAAAATTAGTGTTCTTGGTCAGATTTAGGGTAAAAATTAGGGTTTAGGGTTTGAAATAGGGTTTTGAGTTTAAAATAGGGTTTTGGGTGAAAAATAGGGCTAAAATTAGGGTTTCGAGTCAAAATTAGGGCTTTGGGTTAAATTTAGGGTTTAGGATCAAAATTAGGGTTTAGCATTTAAAATAGGGTTTTGAGTTTAAAATATTGGGTATAAAATAGGGTCCTAATTAGGGCTTTGGGTGAAATTTTGGGTTTAGTGTAAACGTTGGGGTTTAGGGTTTGAAATAGGGTTTTGAGTTTAAAATAGGTTTTGGATCAAAAATAGGGCTCTGGGTTAAAATTAGGTTTTGGGTCAAAATTATGGTTTTTGTTCCAAATTAGGTTTTGGGTCCAAAATAAGGTTAGAATTAGGGTTTTGGGTCAAAGTTTAGGGTTTGGTCAAAATTAGGGTTTTAGGTCAAATTTAGGGTTTAGGGTTAGAATTATGGTTTCGTGACTAAATTAGGGTTATGGGTTAAATTTAGGGTTTAGTCTCCAATTTAGGGTTAAAAATAGGGTTTGGATTAAAATAGGTGTTGGGTCAAAAATAGGGTTAGAATTAGGCTTTGGGTTAAAATTTGGGCTTTGGGTTAAAATTAGGTTTTGGGTCAAACATAGGGTTTTAGGGTTTGAATTAGGTTTTGAGTTAAAAATAGGTTTTTGGGTCGAAATAGGGTTAGAATTAGGTTTTGGGTTAAAATTATGGTTTTGGATCAAAATTAGGTTTTGGGTCAAATTCTGCTTTAGGATCAAAATTTGGGTTTAGGTTTGAATTAGGGTTTTGAGTTAAAAATAGGGTTTTGGGTAAAAAATATGGTTTGAATTAGGGTTTAGGGCTTGAATTAGGGTTTTGAGTTTAAGATAGGGTTTTGGGTCAAAATTAGGGCTTTGGGGGTTAATATTTGGGTTTGGGTAAAATTTTGAGTCTAATTTCATGTTTAGGTCAAAATTAGGGTTCAGGGTCTGAAATCCGGCCTTGAGTTTTAAATATTGGGTCAAAATAGGGTAATAAGGGCTTTTGGTCAAATTTTGGGTTTAGTGTAAAAGTTAGGTCTAGGGTTTGAAATAGGGTTAGAATTAGTGGTCAAATTAGGTTTGGGTCTTGGGGTTAAAATTGGGTTTTGGGTCAAAAGTTGGGTCTTGGGTCCAAATTAGGGTTATTGGTCAAAATTAGGTTTAGGGTTTGAATTTGGGTTTTGAGTTAAAAATAGGGTTTTGGGTCAAAATTAGGGTTAGAATTAGGGTCTTGGTTTAAAATTAGGTTTCGGGTCAAAATTAGTGTTCTTGGTCGATTTAGGTCAAAATTAGGGTTTAGGGTTTGAAATAGGGTTTTGAGTTTAAAATAGGTTTTGGGTCAAAAATATAGGCTAAAATTAGGTTTTGAGTCAAAATTAGGGCTTTGGGTTAAATTTAGGTTTAGGATCAAAATTAGGGTTTAGCATTTAAAATAGGGTTTTGAGTTTAAAATATTGGGTATAAAATAAGGTCCTAATTAGGCTTTGGGTCAAATTTTGGGTTTAGTGTAAACATGGGGTTTAGGGTTTGAAATAGGGTTTTGAGTTTAAAATAGGGTTTTGGATCAAAAATAGGTCTGGGTTAAAATTAGGTTTTGGGTCAAAATTATGGTTTTTGTTCCAAATTAGGTTTTGGGTCCAAAATAAGGTTAGAATTAGGGTTTTGGGTCAAAGTTTAGGGTTTGGGTCAAAATTAGGTTTTAGGTCAAATTTAGGTTTAGGTTAGAATTATGGTTTCGTGACAAAATTAGGGTTATGGGTCAAATTTAGGGTTTAGTGTCCAAATTAGGGTTTGAAATAGGTTTGGTTTAAAATAGGGTTTGGGTCAAAAATAGGTTAGAATTAGGCTTTGAGTTAAAATTTGGGCTTTGGGTTAAAATTAGGTTTTGGGTCAAACATAGGGTTTTAGGGTTTGAATTAGGTTTTGAGTTAAAAATAGGTTTTTGGGTCAGAAATAGGTTAGAATTAGGGTTTTGAGTTAAAATTATGGTTTTGGATCAAAATTAGGTTTTGGTCAAATTTCGGTTTTAGGATCAAAATTTGGCTTAGGGTTTGAATTAGGGTTTTGAGTTTAAAAATAGGGTTTTGGGTAAAAAAATATGGTTAGAATTAGGGTTTAGGGTCTGAATTAGGTTTTGAGTTTAAGATAGGGTTTTGGGTCAAAATTAGGGCTTGGGGTTAATATTTGGGCTTTGGGTAAAATTTTGAGTCGAATTTTGCGTTTAGGTCAAAATTAGGGTTTAGGGTTTGAAACTCGGTTTTGAGTTTTAAATAATCAAAATAGGTAATAAGGGCTTTTGGTCAAATTTGGGTTTAGTAAAAAGTTAGGTTTGGGGTTTGAAATAGGGTCAAAAGGTTAGAATTAGGGTTTTGGGGTCAAAATTGGGGTTAAAATTGGGGTTTTGGGTCAAAAGTGGGTTTGGGTCCAAATTAGGTTATTGGTCAAAATTAGGGTTTAGGGTTTGAATTTGGGTTTTGAGTTAAAAATAGGGTTTGGGTCAAAATTAGGGTTAGAATTAGGGTTTTGGTTTAAAATTAGGGTTTGGTCAAAATTAGTGTTCTTGGTCGATTTAGGTCATTAGGTTTAGGGTCTGAAATAGGGTTTTGAGTTTAAAATAGGTTTGTCAAAAATAGGCTTAAAATTAGGGTTTTGAGTCAAAATTAGGCTTTGGGTTAAATTTAGGTTTAGGATCAAAATTAGGTTTAGTGTTTAAAATAGGTTTGAGTTTAAAATATTGGGTATAAAATAGGTCCTAATTAGGCTTTGGGTCAAATTTTGGGTTTAGTGTAAACGCTGGGGTTTAGGGTTTGAAATAGGGTTTTGAGTTTAAAATAGGGTTTTGGATCAAAAATAGGCTCGGTTAAAATTAGGTTTTGGGTCAAAATTATGGTTTTTGTTCCAAATTAGGTTTTGGGTCCAAAATAAGGTTAGAATTAGGGTTTTGGGTCAAAGTTTAGGGTTTCGGGTCAAAATTAGGGTTTTAGGTCAAATTTAGGGTTTAGATTTAGAATTAGGGTTTTGTGACAAAATTAGGGTTATGGTTCAAATTTAGGGTTTAGTGTCAAAATAAGGGTTTGAAATAGGGTTTCGTTTAAAATAGGGTGTTGGGTCAAAAATAGGGTTAGAATTAGGGCTTTGGGTTAAAATTTGGGCTTTGGGTTAAAATTAGGGTTTTGGGTCAAACATAGGGTTTAGGGTTTGAATTAGGGTTTGAGTTAAAAATAGGTTTTGAGGTGAAATAGGGTTAGAATTAGGTTTTGGGTTAAAATTATGGTTTTGGATCAAAATTAGGTTTTTGGGTCAAATTTGGGTTTTAGGATCAAAATTTGGGTTTAGGTTTGAATTAGGTTTTGAGTTAAAAATAGGGTTTTGGGTAAAAAAATATGGTTAGAATTAGGTTTAGGTCTGAATTAGGGTTTTGAGTTTAAGATAGGGTTTTGGGTCAAAATTAGGGCTTGGGGGTTAATATTTGGGTTTGGGTAAAATTTTGAGTCGAATTTGCGTTAGGGTCAAAATGGGGTTTAGGGTTTGAAACTCGGTTTTGAGTTTTAAATATCGTCAAAATAGGTAATAAGGCTTTTGGTCAAATTTTGGGTTTAGTGTAAAAGTTAGGGTTTGGGGTTGAAATAGGTTTTGAGTTTAAAATGGGTTTTGGGTCAAAATAGGGTTAGAATTAGGGTTTTGAGTAAAATTAGGCTGGGGTTAAAATTGGGGTTTTTAGGGTTTTGGGTCCAAAAGGGTTATTGGTCAAAATTAGGTTTAGGGTTTGAATTTGGGTTTTGAGTTAAAAATAGGGTTTTGGGTCAAAATTAGGTTATAATTAGGTTTTGGTTTAAAATTAGGTTTCGGTCAAAATTAGTGTTCTTGGTCGATTTAGGGTCAAAATTAGGGTTTAGGGTTTGAAATAGGGTTTTGAGTTTAAAATAGGTTTTGGGTTAAAAATAGGGCTAAAATTAGGTTTTAGTCAAAATTAGGGCTTTGGGTTAAATTTAGGGTTTATGATCAAAATTAGGTTTAGTTTAAAATAGGGTTTGAGTTTAAAATATGGGGTATAAAATTAGGTCCTAATTAGGGCTTTGGGTCAAATTTTTGGTTTAGTGAACGTTGGGGTTTAGAGTTTGAAATAGGGTTTGAGTTTAAAATCAGGTTTTGGACCGCAACAGTGGCCCGGGTTAAAATTAGGTTTTGGATCAAAATTATGGTTTTTGTTCCAAATTAGGGTTTTGTGTCCAAAATAAAGGTTAGAATTAGGGTTTTAGGTCAAATTTTCAGGGTTGGTCAAAATTGGGTTATGGGTTAATTTAGGGTTTAGTGTCCAAATTAGGGTTTAAAATAGGTTTGGTTTAAAATTTAGAAGGTGGGGGGTGAAAATAGGGTTAGAATTAGGCTTTGGGTTAAAGAATTTGGGCTTAAGGAAATTGAGGGTTTGGATCAAACATAGGGGTTTAGGGTTAGAATTAGGGTTTTGAGTTAAAATAGGTTTTTGGTGAAATAAGGTTAGAATTAGGGTTTTGGGTTAAAATTATGGTTTTGGATCAAAATTAGTTTTTTGGGTCAAATTTCGGTTTAGGATCGAAAATTTGGTTAGGGTTTGAATTTAGTTTGGTTAAAAATAGGGTTTTTAATAAATATGGTTAGAATTAGGGTTTAGGGTTTGATTTAGGGTTTTAGTTTAATGGGGTTTGGGGTGAAAATTAGGGCTTTGGTGGTTAATATTTGGGTTTTGGGTAAACTTGAGTCGAGACTTTGTGTTTGAGGTGAATACCAGTTTGAGGGTTTAAAAAGTTATTGAGTTTTAAATATTGGGTATAAAATAGGGTCAAATCCAAGTATGGATTCCTAGGTCACACCGGGGTTTAGTGTAAGCATGCAGTTTAGAGGTTTGAAATAGGGTTTTGAGTTTAAAATGTGTGGGTTTCTTGGATAAAAAAGTGGCCGGGTTAAAAATTAGGGTTTTGGGTCAAAAATATGGTTTTTGATCAAAAATTAGGTTTTGGGTCAAAAATAAGGTTAGCAATTAGGGTTTTGGGTCAAAGTTTGTGGTTTGGTCAAAATAGGGTTTTTGTGGTCAAATTTAGGGTTTTTGAATTATGATTTCGTGTTGGGAGTATGGGTCAAAATTTGGGTTGGTGGTCAATTTAGGGTTTGAGCAAATAGGGTTATGGTTTTTAAATAGGGGGTGAGTCAAAAATAGGGGTTAGATTTGTGGTTTGGGGTTAAAATTTGGGCTATTAAGTAAATTTGGCTTTGGGTCGAATATAGGGGTTTAGGGTTTGAATTAGGGTTTTGAGTTAAAAATAGGGTTTTGGGTCCAAAAATAGGGTTAGAATTAGGGTTTTGGGTTAAAATTATGGTTTTGGATCAAAAATTAGGTTTGGGGTCAAATTTTGGTTTTAGGATCAAAATTGGGTTTAGGGGTTTGAATTAGGGTTTTGATTAAAATTAGGGTTTTGGTTAATAAAATATGGTTAGAATTAGGGTTTAGGGTTTGAATTAGGGTTTTGAGTTTAAGATAGTGGTTTTGGGTAAATTTAGGGCTTGGGTTAATATTTGGGTTTTGGGTAAGACTTGAGTCGAATTTTGTGTTTAGGGTGAATGTAATTCGAGAGGTTAGGGTTTGAAATTCGGGGTTTGAGTTTTAAATATTGGGTCCAAAAAAATGAGTAATAGGGATTTTGATCAAATTTTGGGTTTAGTGTAAAGTTAGGGTTTGAGGGTTAGTAATGAGGCTTTGGTTTAAAATGGAGTTTGAGTCAGAAAAGTTGGGGATTTAGGCTTGGGGTTAAAATTGGGGCTGGATAAAATATTTTGGGGAGGTCAAAATTGGGTTATGGGTCAAAGTGGGATTTAGGCAGTGTTGAACTTGGGTTTTGGGAATAAAAATAGGGTTTTGGGTCAAAATTAGGGTAGAGTAGGGTTTTGGTTTAAAATTTGGGCCGGGTCAAAATTAGTGTTCTTGGTCGGTTGGGGTCAGATTCTAGGGTTTAGGTTTGAAATAGGGTTTGAGTTAAAAATGGGGTTTTGGGCAAATATAGATAAAATTGGGTTTCGAGGTCAAAGTGGGCTTTGGTTAAATTTAGGGTTTAGGATCAAATTCAGGTTTTAAGGTTGAAATTAGTTATGAGTTTTAAATATGGGTATAAATAGGCTCTACTGAGGACTTGTCAAATTTTGGGTTAGTGTAAGCGTGGGGTTTAGGGGTTTGAAATAGGTTTGGAAGGTTTAAATACAGGTTTTTGGATCTAATGAAAAGGTTAAAATTAGGTTTTTTGGGTCAAAATTACGGTTTTGTTCAAAAATGTGGGTTTCTGGGTCCAAAATAAGGTTAAAATTGGGTTTGGGTCAAAATTTAGGTTTTGGGTCAAATTAGGTTTTAGGTCAAATTTGAGTTTAGGGTTAGAATTGTGGTTTGTGACAAATTTGGGTTATGGGTCAAATTGGGATTAGTGTCCAAATTAGGGTTTAAAATAGGGTTTGGTTTAAAATAAGTGTGGAGTCAAAAATGAAGGTTAGAATTAGGGTCAGGTTTAAAATTTGTGGCTTGGGGTTAAAATTAGGGTTTTGGGGTCCAAACATAGGGTTTTAGGTTCAATTAGGGTTTGGAGTTAAAATAGGTTTTGGGGCGTTAAATGGAAGTTAGAATTTGGTTTGGGTTAGAAATTATGGTTTTGGACAAAAATTTGGTTTTGGTCAATTCGGTTTTCAAAATTACGGTTTGGAGGTTAAAATTAGGGTTTGGGTTGAAAATGGTATTTGTTTTAATTTGAATTATTTGGGTTTGAATTAGGGTTTTAGGTTTAAGACAGGTCTGTCAAAGTGGCCAGGGCTTCATATATTAGTCTGAGTGAAATTCTGAGTCGAATTTCCCGTTTAGTATCAAAATAGGTGGTAGGGATGAATTCGGTTTTGAATATTAACTATTGAGTAAAAAATACGGTAATAAGGGTTTGTCAAATATTGGGTTCTAGTTTGAAATAGTTTGAGTTTAAGGGTTTGGAAATAGGTTGTATTTAGTGTTTGGGGTAAAATTAGGGTCAGTTAAGTTGGGGTTTTGGATAAAAGTTTGGTTTAGGTCCAAATTGAATATTATCAGAAATTAAGGTTTAGGGTTTGAATTTGGTCTGAAGGTTAAAAAATAGGGTTGGGTCCAAAATTAGTAGTTAAATTGGAGTTTTGGTTTAAAATTAGGGTCAGTTGCAAATTAGTGTTCTTGGTGATATAGGATCAAATGTAGGGTTTAGGGTATGAAACAGGGTTTTGAGTATAAATAAGTTTTGGGTCAAAAATAGGTAAAATTAGGTTTCGTTTGCAAAATTAGGGCTTGGGTTCAATTTAGGGTTTAGGATCAAAATTAGGGTTTAGTTTTAAATTAGGGGTTTAGCTTAAATATGAGTATAAAATAGGCCTAGTGGTTCAAGTCAAATTTGAGTTTAGTGAAAGTTGTGGGTTTAGGTTTGGGAAATAGGATTTGAGTTTAAAATAGTAGTTTTGGATCAAAAATAGTAGATCAAGTTAAAATTAGTTTTTGGTCAAAATTATGGTTTTTGTTTTCCAGTAGGGTTTGGGTGCAAAAGTGCGGTTAGAATTAAGTTCAAGTAAAATTTAGGGTTTTTGGTCAAAATTAGGCGTTTCGGTCAAATTTTTAGGGGTTTAGGGTAGGATTAGGTTTATTGACAAAATTGGGTTACGGGTCAAATTTAGGATTTAGTGTCCAAATTAGGGTTTGAAATAGGTTTGATTTAAAATAGTTGGTTGAGTCAAAAATAGGGTTGGGAATTAGGGATTTGTGGTTAAAATTTGGGTTAGGTTAAAATTGGGGTTTTGGGTCAAACATAGGTGTGTTTAGGGTTTGAATTAGGTTTGAGTTAAAGTTAGGTTTTTTAAATAGGTAAATTAGGTTTCGGTTAAATTGTGGTTTTGGTCTTAGTTGGGTAAATTTCGGTTTGGATGAAAATTTGGGTTTAGGGTTTGAATTAGGGTTTTGAGTTGAAATAGGGTTTGGGGTTAAAAAAATATGGTTAAAATTAGGGTTTAGGCTGAATTCTAGGGTTTGAGTTTAAGATAGGGTTTTGGGTCAAAATTAGGGCTTGGGGGTTAATATTTGGGGTTGGGTAAAATTTGAGTCGAATTTGGTTAGGGTCAAAATTGGGCTTAGGGTTTAAATCTTGGGTTGAGTTTTAAATATTTGTAAAAATAGGTGTAATGGTTTTGTTAAATTTTGGTTTAGTGAAAGTTAGGGGTTGGGGGTTGAAATAGGGTTTGAGTTTAATGGGTTTGGGGTCAAAATTAAGGGTTAGAAAATATTTATTAGTTAAACTGGGTTTTGGGTCAAAATGGGTTTGGGGTCCAAATTAGGGCTTTGGTAAAGGTAGGGTTTAGGATTTTGAATTTAGGTTTGAGTTAAAAATAGGGTTTGAGTAAAACTGAGGTTAGAATTGGGGTGGTTTTGGTTTAAAATTAGGGTTTGATCAAAATTAGTGTTCTTGGTCCAGATTTAGTGTCAAATTTAGGGTTTAGGTTTGAAATAGGGTTTTGAGGTTTAAAAGTAGGGCTGGGTCAAAATAGGCTAAAATTATAGTTTCGAGTCAAAATTAGTAGTCTGGGTTAAATTTAGGGTTTAGCAAAAATTGGGGTTTAAGCGTTTAAAATAGGGATGAGTTTAAAATATTAGGTATAAAATAGTCTAATTATAGCTTGGGTCAATTTTGAGTTTATGTAAACGTTGGGGATTATAGGTTTGAAATAGGGTTTGAGTTTAGGTGGGCTGTGGTTTTGGATCAAAAATATAGTTGGAATGCAGGTTAAATTAGGGTTTTGGGTCAAAATTATGTTTTTGTACCAAAAAGCAATTAGTGGTTTTTAGGTCAAATTTAGGGTTTCGGGTCAAAATTAGGTTTTAGGTAGTGATGTAATTATGGCTCTAGTGATAAAATTAGGTTATGGGTTAAATTTAGGGATTAGTGTCCAAATTAGGGTTTAAAATACAGGTTTGGGTTTAAAAAAGGTGTTATCAAAAATCAGGGTTAGAATTGGGTCAGTTAAAATTAGCCTTAGGTTAAAATTAGGGTTTTGGGTAAAACATAGGGTTTTGGGTTTGAATTAGGTTTGTGTTAAAATAGGTTTTGGGTCTAAAATAGAGTTAGAATTGTTTTTGGTAGGTTAATTATGGTTTTGGATCAAAATTAGGTTTCGGGTTAAATTTCGGGTTTTAGGATCAAATTCGGTTTAGGGTTTGAATTAGGGTTTGATTAAAAATAGGGTTTTGGGTAAAAAAATATGGTTTGTAATTGGGGTTTGAGTGGTTTGTATTAGGGTTTTGAGTTTAAGATAGGGTTTTGGGTCAAAATTAGTTTGGAGTTAATATTTGGGGTTTTGGGTAAAATTTTTGAGTCAATTTGTGCTAGGGTGGAATCGGGTTTAGGCTTGAAATTCGATTTTGAGTTTTAAATATTCACTCAAAATAGGGTGTAAGGTATATTAAATTTAGGTTTAGTGTAAAGAGTTAGGGTTTAGGGTTTGAAATGTGGTTTGAGTTTAAAATGGGGTTTTGTGTCAAGTAGGAATTGGGTTTAAAATTAGGGCTTGTGGGTCAAAAATAGTTAATAGATTTGGGTCAAAATTAGAGGGTTATCGGGTCAAAAGTATTTAGGGTAAATTAGGAGTTTGAATTTGGTTTTGAGTTAAAAATAGGGTTTTAGGTCAAAATTAGGGTTAGGATTGGGGTTTTGGTTTAAGATTAGGTTTCTGGTCAAAATTAGTGTTCTTGGTCGGTTAGGGTCAAAATTAGGGTTTAGGGTTTGAAATAGGGTTTTGAGTTTAAAATAGGGTTTGGGTCGAGTTAGGCTAAAATTAGGTTTCAAGTCAAAATTAGGGCTTTGAGTTAAATTCTAGGGTTGTGGATCAAGAGTGGTGGTTTAGCGTTTAAAATAGGTTTTGAGTTTAAAATATTTGGGTATGAAATAGGGTCCTACTAGGGTTTTGGGTTAATCCCCGGGTTTAGTGTAAACGTTGGGGTTTGGTGGTTAAGTAGGGTTTTGAGTTTAAAATATTTGGATCAATACTGTGGTCTAGGTTGGAAATTAGGTTTTGGGGTCAAAATGATGGTTTTGTTCAAAGATTGGGTTTTAGGTCAAAATAGGGTTTGGTAATTTAGGTACGGGGTTAAATTTGTGGTTTAGAACTGTCAAAATTAGAGTATGGGTAAATTTGAGGTTTAGTGTCAAATTAGGGTTGAAAATAGGGTTTGTTTTAAAATAGTGGTGCAATAAAAATAATTAGGATTAGGGCTTCGGGTTAAAATTTGGGCTTGGTTGAAATTGGGTATTTGATCAAATATAAGGTTTAGAGTTAGAATTAGGGTTTTGAGTTAAAAATAGGTTTGGGGCAGGAATAGGGTTAGAATTAAGTTTGGGTTAAAATTATGGTTTTGGATCAAAATTAGGTTTTGAATCAAATTCGGTTTTAGGATCAGAATTTAGGTTTAGGAGTTTGAATTAGGGTTTTGAGTTAAGAAATAGGGTTTTAGGTAAAACAATATGGTTCTAGTTGAGGTTTGGGGTTTGAATTAGGGTTTGAGTTTAAGATAGGTTTTGGAGTCAAATTAGGGCTTTGGGGGTTAATATTTGGGTTTTGGAGTAAAATTTTGAGTCGAATTTTGTGTTTAGGGTCAAAATTCAGGGTTAGGGACTGAAATTCGGTTTTGATTTTAAATGTTGGGTCAAAATAGGGTATGTGGCTTTTGGTCAAATTTTGGGTTTGATGTAAGTTAGGGTTTGGGGTTTGAAATAGGGTTAGAATTAGGGTTTGGGGTGGAAATTAGGGCTTGGGGTTAAAATTGGGATTTTGGGTCAAAAGTTGGGTTTGGAGTCCAAATTAGGGTTATTGGTCAAGAGTGGGTTTAGGGTTTGAATTTGGGTTTTGAGTTAAAAATAGGGTTTTGGGTCAAAGTAGGAGGTTAGAATTAGGGTTGGTTTAAAATTAGGTTCGGGTCAAAATTAGTGTTCTTGGTGATTTAGTGTCAAAATTAGGGTTTAGGGTTTGAAATAGGTTGAGTTTAAAATGGGGTTTGGGTCAAAAATACGGCTAAAATTAGGGTTCAGTCCAAAGTGGGGCTTTAGGTTAAATTTAGGGTTTAGGATCAAAATTAGAGGTTTAGCGTTTTAAAATAGGGTTTGAGTTTAAAATATTAGGTATAAAATAGGGTCCTAATAATTAGGGCATTGGGGTCAAATTTTGGGTTTTGTTATAACGTTAGGGGTTTAGGGTTTGAAATAGGGTTTTAGAGTTAAAATAGGGTTTGGATCAAGAAATAGAGTCTGGATTTAAGGAGTGGGGTTTTGGTGAAAATTATGGTTTTGTTCCAGAATTGGGGTTTTGGGTCAAGTTCAGGGTTTAGGTCAAATTGGGGTTTAGGGTTAGAATTATGGTTTACGCCCAGCTAAATTAAGTTATGGGTTAAATTTAGGGTTTAGTGTCCAAATTAGGGTTTAAAATAGGGTTTGGTTTAAAATAGGGTGCTATGTCAAAAATAGGGTTAGAATTAGGGCTGGGTTGGAAATTTGGGCCTTGGAAGTTTAAAATTAGGGTTTTGGGTCAAACATAGGGTTTTAGGGTTTGAATTAGGGTTTTGAGTTAAAAATAGGTTTTGGGTCAGAAATGGGGGTTAGAATTAGGGTTTTGAGTTAAAATTATGGTTTTGGATCAAGAATTAGGTTTTAGGTCAAATTCGGTTTAGGATCAAAATTCGGTTTTAAGTTTGAATTAGGTTTTGAGTTAAAAATAGGGTTTGGGTAAAACAATATGGTTTTGAATTAGGGTTTGGGGTTTGAATTAGGGTTTTGAGTTTAAGATAGGGTTTGGGTCAAAATTAGGGCTTTGGGGTTAATATTTGGGTTTGGGTAAAATTTTAAAGTCGAATTTTGTGTTTAGAAGGTCAAAGTCAGGATAGGAAGGTTTAAGAAATTCAGTTTTGAGTTTTTAATGTTGGGTCAAAATAGGGTAATAAGGGCTTTTGGTCAAATTTTGGGTTTAGTGTAAAAGTTAGGGTTTAGGGTTTGAAATAGGGTTTTAGAATTAGGAGTTTGAGGTCAAAATTAGGGCTTGGGGTTAAAATTGGGGTTTAGGTCCAAAAGTTGGGTTTTGGGTCAAATTAGGAGGTTAATGGTCAAAAATTAGGGTTTAGGGTTTTGAATTTGGGTTTGAGTTAAAAATAGGGTTTTGGGTCAAAATTAGGAGGGTTAGAATTAGGGTTTTGGTTTAAAATTAGGGTTTCGGTCAAAATTAGTGTTCTTAATTGATTTAGTGTCAAATTAGGGTTTAGGGTTTGAAATAGGGTTGAGTTTTAAATAGGGTTTTGAATTCAAAAATACGGCTAAAATTAGGGTTTAGTCAAGAGTGGGGCTTTTGGGTTAAATTTAGGGTTTTTAGGATCAAAAATATGGTTTAGCGTTTAAATTAGTGTTTTTAGTTTAAAATATTAGGTATAAAATAGGGTCTAATTAGGGCATTGGGTCAAATTTTGGGTTGAGTGTAAACGTTTGGGGTTTAGGAGTTTAAAAATAGAGGTTTTGAGTTAAAAAATAGGGTTTTGGATCAAAAATAGGAATTAGGTTAAAATTAGGGTTTTGGGTCAAAATTATGGTTTTATTCCAGTGGGGTTTGGGTCAAGTTTAGGGTTTGGTCAAATTTAGGGTTTAGGGTTAGAATTATGGTTTAGTGACTAAATTAGGGTTATCATTAAATTTGGGGTTTAGTGTCCAAATTGGGGTTTAAAATAGGGTTTGGTTTAAAATAGGGTGCTATGTCAAAAATAGGGTTAGAATTAGGGCTTTGGAGTTTAAGAATTTGGGCCTTGGGTTAAAATTAGGTTTTGGGTCAAACATAGGGTTTTAGGGTTTGGATTAGGGTTTTGAGTTAAAAATAGGTTTTGGGTGAGGAAATAGGGTTAGAATTAGGGTTTGGGTTAAAATTGGTTTTGGATCAAAATTAGGTTTTAGATCAAATTTCGGTTTTAGGATCAAAATTTGGTTTAGGGTTTGAATTAGGGTTTGAGTTAAAAATAGGGTTTGGGTAAAACAATATGGTTTTGAATTAGGAGTTTAGAGTTTGAATTAGGGTTTTGAGTTTAAGATAGGGTTTTGGGTCAAGAGTGGGGCTTTGGGGTTAATGTTTGGGTTTTGGGTAAAATTTTGGTGAGATTTTGTGTTTAGGGTCAAAGTCCCAGGTTAGGGTTTGAAGTCGGTTTTGAGTTTTAAATATTGGGTCAAAATAGAGACAATAAGGGCTTTTGTGGTCAAATTTTGGGTTTAGTGTAAAAAGTTAGGGTTTTGGGGTTTGAAATAGGGTTAGAATTAGGGTTTGGG
>JAUPTC010000529.1:0-45524 GCA_030762895.1 Sophora flavescens
CCAGAGTCGGCTGGGAATTTCATTGTCAGGTGTGGGGTAGAGACAATCGCTCCGAGTTCATTCAACGTCGGTCTTTCAATGAGGATATTGTATGACGTGCTGGCACCTACAATAACGTACATGGCTGATACGGATTTGGAAAGTCTTCCTTCTCCAAACATTGTTAAGAGGTCTATATAACCTCGGGTTCTGAATTGCTCCCCGGCGAACCCTACTAGCTTGTCTTCCTGCTCCTTCATTAGCTTTTCTGGAATCCCGAGCTTCTTAAAGGTTGCCAGGTACAAAATATCGGCCGAGCTCCCCTGGTCAATAAGTGTTCGTCTGACCAAAAAGTTAGCCAGCTCGACCATTATCACCATTGGGTCATCTTGATTTGGATCTACCTCTTGGAAATCATCATCTGTGAACGTTATAGGGGGTCTTGCTCTTGGAGGCCTTCCAGACACTGTGTTAACAGATCGGGAGGCTTTTACATGATGCCTTTGAGCCGAGCTCGTCGCTCCTCCGCCTGCAAATCCTCCCGAGATTGTGTTGATGACCCCCCTGATTCCCCATTCTGATTCTTCAACAGGGGTCCTTCGGTTATTTAACCGGTCTTCGCCCTGATGGTTTCCTCGTAGGTTTGCATCTCGGTATCGGTTGTCGTAACCGTGTCTCCGTTGTCTTCGACCGGGTCGTCCGCCTCCATTGTCATCTCGGCGGATGAAACGATCGAGACGGCCTGCTTGTACCAAATCCTCAATCTTTTTCTGGGTTGTTTTACATTCTTCAGTGGCATGTCCATAGTTTTGATGCCACATGCATTCCTTGCTTCTGTCAGCATTGGCCGGTGTTTTGGACGGTGGAGGTAAGGTAAGTAACTCGGCACTGCACACCTCCTGAAGGATGGCTACCCGAGATCGGTTTAACGGAGTGTAAGACTGGTACTTGGGATACCTCTTCGAGAATTCCCTTTCGTTGGTCTTTTGGGCCCTTTGCAGATCGGACCCCCTGTTTCTTTCTTCGTTTGAGATCGAGCTCTTGTCCTCGAAACCTCTTTCTCTCCTTTTGAATTCCACCATTTCTTCCGAGTTCATGAAACCTGTAGCCTTTTCCTGTAACTCTTCAAAGTCTCTCGGTGGTTTCCGAGATAAATACTCAAAAAATGGCCTTGGCTTCAGACCGCCCATGACGGTGTGGAGGCAGAGCTTCGAGCTCATGTTGGGAATCAAGATCTGTTTAGCATTGAAACGAGCCATGTAATCTCTGAGTGATTCATTCCTTTCCTGTTTGAAATTTACCAGTGAGACCGAGTGCCTTTTATGCCTTCGGCTTGCTGCAAATTGTGCGGTGAACTTAGTTATAAGCACAATGGTCGCGCTGTCGCGCACGCGCCAAAAAGGACGAGTGGGTTTAGAACTGTAGTTTAGTGCGACAACTCGGATGTCGTCTCTCAAGGTCTCTGAGAATATTACCTTTCACAAAAATCAGTTTTGGGGGGGTTTGGATTGGAGTGCAAATAAGAAACAAACAAACAAAGCAATCAAAAACAAGACAATTGAAAAGAGATTATCAAATGGTCAAAAAACAGATTAATCTATTGCTCTTGATTTCCTACTATCAAAGGTTCATACAATTTCCAAGCCCTAAGCAAATTCTTATCCCCTCCTGGTTGTAGTAGCAATTTACAAGCGAAACTACTACCACAGATACATGTCCCTATTCCCGAATTAAGCAAACGGGATTAAGCCCTTCGTGAACTAAGCGAACACGAATTGTACACACGCAAATTAAGCAGATGCGATTAATTATAGGAACATGATATCACCAGAAATAAATCAATACAATACAGTATACTCCTGAATTAAGCAAACAGAAATACAAAGTATGGTATTGAAGAGGGAAAAGCATATAAAACAGGAAAATACAAGAACCTCAAGTATATGGAAATCAATTACAATAGATCAATCCTAAGAATTTAGTTCTCCATAACACAAACGAAATCACAGAGAAAAATGTAAAACAGAAAAATGGAGAAGCAAAAGTTTTTACAAATTGTTCAGAACAACCTTTTATACAAATTCAGAATTCAGATGGCTCGCGAGGCGAGCATACATTCGCGAGGCGAATTTCATGAAGAGTCAACAACCTTTGGCATTCTCGCGAGGCGAAGTGCTTGATCGCGAGGCGAGGATATGAAGAGTTTTCTCCTTACGCCCGTTATGGACATCAGGGCCTAACCGTGATGCTCTCTGACTTCCAGATTCGCGAGGCGAAGGGATGCTCGCGAGGCGAGACTCTTCAACTTCAAAACTGCCACGGCCATGACCTTCAACACGGGCAAGCCGTGATCGTCTCTGACTTTTTCAGGTTTGCAAGACTCGCGGGGCGAGACCTTCTTCGCGAGGCGACCCAGAGACTTAGCAATTTCTTGGAACAGTCAGGCGTGGAGGTCGCGTGGCGTAGCGTGTCCTTCAAGGGGCGAATCCCGTTCTTTATTTTCTCAACTTCTACTTAACCTGAAAGTAAGGAAATAACCATAAGTGTATTATTTTGACTTAAAACTAGCTAAATTAACTTAAAACTACTCTAGAGACTCAAAACCTTGCTTGAGGACAATCTAATCTAATTTGGGTGAAAATACGATATAATTTGCACAAAACCATGGTCATACTAGCTATAAAACTAGATGGGCCGAGGCTTATCAACAACAAAGGAATCAATCGACCGAGGTGGTAGATTTGTTAGCCTGAGTTAGAGCTGGGCCTTGCAAAGTGGTTGGAAAGACTTTGCACATGACGACCTCCGAATCAGTCACCAAGTAGACCGAGGAAATAAAGACTCCACATGCTCGATTGGATCAGTGGTACCATTGAATTTGTCGATGTTAAGGGGCTTAAAACGACTAGGCACGACTACCTCATCAATGTCATCAGTGAATGGTAACCTCGGACGCCAGTCCGATGTCCTTCCTTTCTGGCTAGTCCTTTCTGAGTGATTCTTAATTTCTGAAGCCCCCGGGGGAGGTTTGGTTTTGGATGCTCGGTTAGTTTCCCGAGGAGAGTGCACCTGAGGATCCTTTTTGCCAGTCTCGGGTGAGGATTGCTCTTCATCAGAAGGTGTCAGGGACCTTTCTCTTTTCCGAGTTCTTAAAAGCCTCTGATTTTGTTCGCGTATCTCCTCGTTCTCTTTCCGTAACTGCTTAAGCTATTCCATAATTTCTACCAGCCGAGGGTCGTCTTCATTGACGGGGGAGGAAAGATGATTGTCGTGGTTTTGGGCGTTCGAGGCCTCATGATCTTCGTGATTCATGCTGCTCGCCCCTCCTCACGGACCATTCCGTGTGGTCACCATCAAGCTTTCTTGTGGAACTGGGGAAAGTTTTTCCTCGGCCCCGCGGTGGGCGCCAAATGTTCCTGCCGAGATCCGGCTTACCGGAATCTGACCGTAGAGCGTCGGTCCAAGGGTGAATAACGGGGGTTATTTTAGACTATGGCTTGACAGAACGTGATATTCTGGTCATACGTATCCCAGTGGGAATCAAATCCAGACGTAGTTCTTAGTTTAACCCTTGGCCGTGGTGATCTCGATCTCTTAATTTTGTATCCGATGAATTCTAGCGAGCAAGGACTCTTCAATAGTCTCTTGGTCGAGCTAGTTTCTCTAATACGCTTAAGAGAGAGTCATTTAACCAGATAAGGTTATTTCAGATAATATCAGGATTTAATTAAGGATAATATCAATATCCTATCCCTTAATTAGGTGATCTTTAACTTATTATCCTTAACTTCCGGACTGGGCCGGGTATTCAAGCTCGGTGGCCGGGTTTCACTCTTCGGCCAGTACAAATAGGAAATCAACATCACTAAAATTTAAGCATGTGTTGGCACCAACATCACTTTTTGGAGCTGAAGTAAAGGTCTTGATTCCAATTTTGAAATCATCCTTTCATGACAGTTGGTTTATAATTTTTCAGTGTAATCCAAGCACACCACTAGTAGAGTCAGGTCTTGTAATGAACATCTTCAAGATATATATATCCATATGTTCGGTGGTTAATCTAGGTTATCATGAAAGTATTCAGCTCATAAGGTTGAGATCATGCTGCACGTACCAACTATATGTTTTTTCCAATTATAAATGGTAAAGCCTCTTATCAACACGAAAACAGCTATGCAAACAAATAAACAATTTCATCATTATTAAACTTTGAAGATCAAGTGAACACATGCA
The DNA here is from genome assembly GCA_030762895.1 of Sophora flavescens. Taxonomy (NCBI): domain Eukaryota; kingdom Viridiplantae; phylum Streptophyta; class Magnoliopsida; order Fabales; family Fabaceae; genus Sophora; species Sophora flavescens. The sequence goes on from JAUPTC010000529.1 coordinate 4,213, forward strand.
GGAATGAAAGGAAAATAGAATGAATGAGTAAACTGTTTTCACTAAAAATTTTCATTGTTTCGCATGAAAATTGATAGCCATTGCCAAAATCATAAACAAACCAGCATGAGATTGTCATAAATGCATAGAATAACAAACAAGGGTACAAACCTTTCAGAACTCCTCCTTCAGAATTCAACCTGAATCCACTCTCCTCAATAAACTGATTTAGGTTTTTAATATCTTTCAAATGAGTTTTCAGTCGATGAGCAGAAATAGTAACATGGTTCAGTGCATGCCCATTGACTTGGGTCCAGGCAACATACTCAATTTCACTATGTATCAAATATCAACGAACTGAAAGTAAGTCAGATGCTAGAATTGATGAGTCTTGTTTGCTTCTCAAATGTAACTTGAACTGTAAAACAGCTAAAAAATGAAAAACAAAAAGTTAAGATTTTTGTTTTGTCTCCTCCATCTAAAACAAACAACCTTAAGTCTAGGTTAAGACCTCAAATCGACTACCAAATCCTAAATAGTACAAACACTAAATAGCACTTCAAAGACTCAAGTTGAATAAATTGATCCAACCAGAACAAAAGGGAGAAGAAATAGGGTTCGTACCGATGTAGAAAATAGAGAACGACATATGATGGCGTATGGTTCGTATCAAACAGAGAATGACAACCTTACAGAACGATGTAACGATGGTGAGGTGTGCTTCGCGGTGCGAAGGTGAACGACGGTGTTGTGCTGTGATGTCCTCCTGGATGGAGCTCGTGGCAGTGTTTGGTAATAGGAGAACAATGGCGGTGGCGAGAGTGGAAGACAGTGGAAGAGAACGAGAGAGTGTGGTGCGGACGACGACGTATGGTTCGTATCAAATAGAGAACGACAACTTTACAGAACGATGTCACGATGGTGAGGTAGTGCTATGCAGTGCGAAGGTGAACGATGGTGTTGTGCTGTGACGTCTTCCTGGATGTAGTTCGCAGTGGCGAGAGTGGAAGAGAAAGAGAGAGAGTGGTGCGGGTAGGGTTCGAAAATCTTTGAGTAGCGCGCAGAGAAAGGAAGGAACTGAAAAGAAATCGAAATATGCCTGAAATTTCAACATCGGTTAATCTAAAAACCGATGCCTAAACTTATACTTGGTTATTTATTTGTTATTTTTTCTTTTAATTTTCCACATCGGTTTTTACTATTAACCAATGTTTAATAGTTACAACACCGGTTATTTATTGAATCGATGTTAAAAGTTTTACATTTAATTTCAAAATTCATTTTTCCTTTTATTTTTAGACATCGGTTTAAAAAACTAACCGATGTTAAATCTTTTTTAAATCGGTTATTTAAGAAACCTATGTTAAAAGTTTTGAGATGAATTTCAAAAATTCCACCGCCTCGTTTTAGACATCGGTTATAGCGAAACCGATGTTAAATCCCCAACGTTAAATCCCTTTTCTACACTAGTGTTTATCTTAATCTTCTACACATAAAATATCAATTTCAAATTTTGATGTTCAATAAAGAGGCAATGAGGTCGGGAATCAATTTTCCATTAGAGAATCTACCGGTGGGCACATGACTAGGGAATCCCTGTTATAAGGCACGTGATTTCCCTTTCCTAATGTTATGATGTAGTTGTTGTTGCCTGGATCCACTGTCAAATCCCCAAAGACTAGAATGGATAAAAAATTGGGAAACATCAAGGCATTGCTTTTGCTTGTAACTAAAACAAATTGTGTAACATGCATCAAAATGATAAAGTCGGTTGTGGGTTGCTAGCTCACTAATGGTTAATTTTCTTGTTTATATATATAAAGGGACTATTTAATGAGTGTTGAATTTAGGTGAGAGGTTGGAGGATTAAATCTAAATTAATTATTAAATCATACATGAAAATCCAAAATTAAAAGTTTATTATTCATCTAATGCTCACTTATAGTCATATGAGTTTATATTATAATCTTGATTATTTATGTATAATCCAATAGTCAAGCCCAAATTATTATAAATAAATGGATCTCAACATTAAAAGAATGAATTAAAATAGTATACACTGTCAATGTAAAATATTATTGGATGTCAGTGTAAAACCTCTTTACAGTGACAATGTATAAAAATTAAACTCTAAAAGAATATTGTAAATAGTCGAGATGTTTGGATTAAAATCCTTCATCAGGAACGTGATCCCCTCATTTTGATCAAATCCCTTTTAATTTTCTATTCTTTTAGAACAATAAAAAAATCACAAAAAAAAAAAACATTTTGCCCTTCATTTATTTTTCTTTATGTTTGTCTTTTAAATTTTTTTTTAAATAAATTAAAAATTAAAAAAAATCATGAAATATCTTCAAGAGTAAAAGATCATTTAAGTCCCTGACAATTCTTGAAATATCATCTTTCGTCTCTATGGAAAAAAACCCACAAAGTAGTCATTGGGAATGATTAAATAGTGACAATTTTGTCCATCTGTTCTCATTGTCCTGAACACGCCGTTAGAGTGCTGATGTGTTCCGTTAGAGTGCTAGGTACTCAGACAATAGTCCATGCAGCTTAAAGAATAAGCCATGAGAACAACTATGCATTGGCCCAATAAAGTCCGCAACTCTTATTTAAGTAACTCAATTTAGTACCTGCCAATTTCTATCGTGGGGCAAAGTAGTCCCTACACAAGCAACATTCCACATGCATCAGATGCACCAACATAGATCACATGGACAAGTAAGACACATATGGGAGCTATAACAACACATATTAGCACTCTAAAGGTATGTTCATGATAGAGACAAATGGATGGACCAACATACCTTCTTTTGTCATTTTGAATGACTATTCAATAAGTTTTTTTTTCTTTCTCAAGGATGAAAAATGGTACTTGAAACATTGTCAGAAACTAAAACGAGCCTTAATTTAGTCTATCTTAAATTCTAGGAAGAGTGGAGTTTGTTTTTAAGTTTTAGATTTAATGAACTTTTTGGTCCCTCCAATTATTTTTCTTATCATCTTCCTTAATGTTTTTAAATTTTGTAAATGATCTCTATCATCACATCACACATGCCTCTGTTAACCGATAACATGACTAACAGATTGCCACATCATCCATGCTAGGTGTACAAAAATATTCATTTGATATTCTATATAGGATGTAGGATACGAGGTGGATAACTAAAAAATATGAAATTGAAATAAATAATAAATATTTTTTTAATATTTGCTATATTGTTTAATCTTTATACTTTATTCCACTTTCTCGATTTATGCCTCATTGTCCCCTCGATCTGCTTCGTCTTCTCCATTCTCCATCTGCAAGAGCAATTTCCTAAATCTTAGCATTATAGAGAATTTGATTAGATTATTAGGTTAGTTCTTAAATCTTACCATCTTTCCCCTTCTCGATGATGCGTTCTCAACCTAACATCATTCCACTTCATTCTTGATTCACTGCAAACCCTAAAGAGATAGTGAGAGAGAGAAATATTTGTTTATTTTCTTTATCTACAAAAGAAGAAACGGAAGGTAGGACAAAAAAACCCAACAATGGATGAAGGTGAGAGTAATGATCCCATGGATCAGTTCCACCATAACAAAGCTATGAAGACGACGAACTTTACAACGACGTCATTGTTGGCGAATGGTCCCTTCAATCTTTGCGAAAGAACAACAGTCCCGCAAGAAAGGGCGAGATGCCAATAGGGTTTCGATACCACTACTGGCAATGGAGGAGGAGTTACTGATAGAGTTGATGGGTTAGTTAGGGATGAGATTGGTGTGAAAGAGTGAAGTAGGTTGAATAGGGTAATATAACCATTGATAACCAAGATAATATTTATAAAAAAATAATAAAAAATTAAAATAATTACAATAATGAAATCAAATAATTAAACAATATAAAAAATAATAACAAATATTATTTATTATTTATTTTATTGTAATATTATTTTTAATTATCCACTTTGCATCCTACGTGAAATATAAAATTAATATTTTTGCACCACATCATCAGTTATCTGAGATATCTGACTACACGGACTATTTAGAAAATTTATAAACAATAAGGGACCGGATCATAAGAAAAATAATTAGAGGGACCAAAACCAAAAGTCTCCCTATTTATAGGGATCAAAAAGCTTATTAAGCCTGACATTTATTAAAAATTAAAACAAAAAATCCAAAAATAAAGTATAAAAATAAAATCATAAAATATTTTGTCATTCATTTTGACCTTTAAAATTTATGAAAAAGATTTAAAAAAATAAAGAGGGAAAAAACATAAAAGAAAGTTTTTAACAAAAAATAATGGTTGAATATGGATTTAAACTTTGAATATCGAATAAATTATGAAAAAATTGACTTGTTAAATTTATTGAAATCAATAATAAGAATTTAATAGATAACAAAAATAATTTGTTTCCCTTTAAAAATTGAAAATTCAAAAATAAAATTAATTATTGAAAATTTGAGTGATTTAATTAATTGAATCAATTATAAGGACTTGATTACATTATTAAAATAATCAGATTTTTATATATACACGTACATTTAGTAGCAGATACAAAAGGACTTCTAGAGGCTTCCGTTAGTACATAATTCACAGCACAGTCATCATTTTCCACCAACACCACCTCTCCAAGCAACATACATAAATTACCGTCAAAAGCATTGAGCTCACAGGCTCCACATTACCTAAGAATTGATATATCAAACGAACTCTACTTCGTGTGTGTTTGGTTTCAAGTTTAAAACCTCCAGAATTGATTCTGCCCTATGTCAAACGTGATTCTAGTAAAAATAGATGTTTGGTTACTATCAAATAAAATTGATTTTGACTCCAGGAGTGATTCTGACTAGAAGCTACAAAAAGTAGTTTTTGAGTTGAATTGAAAATTTTACACTAAGTTTTACATCAAACTTGCTTTCAAAATAAAAACATCCAAACATAAATCACTTCAGTTCAAATTCAATTCTAACCAATCAATCTTACAAAATCAATTATATTCAAAATCACTTTTATCAAACTCTAATTCAAACACACACTTCATATATGTCAATAGTCCATTGATGACACACAAGACAAGACTTCACTTCACCTCTCCAAACAAAATGCAAAAACCATAGCATAAGCATTGATGCCATTGTTCCAGTCATAACCTTCCTCTTTCACCAACATCATGGGGCGCATCTCCAAACCAACTCAATCGATAAGCTCGATGCGCCATCGTCGCCTAAGAATTTATCTAACAAACCACACTCCTTCACACATAAGTTAATAGTCCATTGATGACAAGGGGATGGGGAAAGGTTGAACTCGGTTCCTACAAGTGATGAATATAGACTTCGGTGGTACACAATTCACAAAGACAATCATCATTTTCTACCATCACCACCTCTCCAAGCAACATACATAAATTACCACCATAAACATTGAGCTGGCAGGTGCCACATTACCTAAGAATTGATATATCGTACGAACTCCACTTCTTCATATATGTGTCAATAGTCCATTGATGAATATAGGACAATCTCAAACATTCGTCATCCAACAATATCATCATAAGCATTGATGCCATTGTTCCAGTTATGACCTTATTCTTTCACCATCATCATTGGCGCATCTCCAAACCAACTCAATCAGTGAGCTCGTTGCCGCCATCGTCATCTAAGAATTTATCTAACAAACCCTACTTGTTCACACATAAGTCAATAGTCCATTGATGACAAAGGGTTGGGGAAAGGTTGAACTCAGTTCCTATAGTGATGAATATAGGCTTCTGTTGATACATAATTCACAACACAATCATCGCTTTCCACCATCACCACCTCTCCAAGCAAAATACATAAATTACCGCCATAAACATTGAGCTCGCAAGCGCCACATTGCCTAAGAATTGATATATCGCACAAACTCCACTTCTTCATATATATGTCAACAGTCCATCGATGAACATAGGACAATATCAAACAGTCGTCATCCAACAATATCACCATAAGCATCGATGCCATCATTCTAAGCATGACCTTCTTCTTTCACCAACATCATGGGTGCATCTCCAAACCAACTCAATCAGTAAGCTCGCAGTCGTCTCCACTGTGATCTCGATCATGATAAGTAATGTAGAATATTTTCTGAATAAAAAAGAATAAAAAGGATTAATTTCTTTATTAATTAAATTTAAAAAATTGGTAGAAAAAAATTAGTCATGATTCTTACTTTTATTAATGAAAATTATAAGCTTAAGTCATATATTTGATCAAACCAAATGAATGAAAAATTTATTAAATCAAGTAAACAAACAAATAAAAATAGAAACAAACAAATATATTAAAGTAAATAAAAAGTCAAATGGAGTAGAAAATCATTCAATCAGAAAATATAATTGTTGATACCCAAATTTTTATTGTGATTTTTTATTATTATTTGCACTTTGTAGTTTTATTTTAGGTGTGTTGAATTTGAACCGATGATCCAAGTCCAAGTGAAAAACATAGAAAAAGAAAAATAGAAATAAAGTTACCAAAAAATTTTTGTCTTTTCTTGTTCAGGCCTGACCCAAATCCTAACAACTAAGCCCAATACCCTTCTCAAACAAAACAATGCAAATTAGCAAATAGTAAAATAAAGGCAAAAAATAAAACGCTTCTGGACGTCCCTGACAGTTGCCACATCCTCCCAATAATGACGGCCTCGTTTCTGCACATATATCTAACAAATTTTGCAGGATCAGCGAATAAAAGGGGGAAAAAGGAAGGGGGAAAAGATACGTTTTCTGAAAGGGGAAGGGTTGAGCTAAGGGTGAGCTAAAAAATATCTTCTCTGGGATAAACAAGAAGAAATGTATCAACATATCTATAACGTGATCAAGTTTATTCTACCAAGTTACTAGTAACTACTGGTTGGTTGTTTATCTAAAAGGAAGGGCATATATAACCAAAATATAATTAAATTATTTTTTAATTATCCATCTTTATTTCGTCGTCCTAATGACCTTCTATTTATTGATTACTTTACAAACATGAAAAATTGAATTATAATTAATTAATAATAATAAACTTTGGTTTACCTTGATGAATATTAGAAGTCTATCTTGTAAATAACCTTGGTATTGATCCACGTTGAACATCATCCTTCTTGTGGGGAGGTCATAAAAATTGAAAAAGAATCAATGCTAGATGTACAAAAATATTAATTTGATATTCCATGTAGGATGTCAAGTGGATAACTAAAAAACATATGAAGTTAAAATAAATATTAAATATTTTTTTAATATTTGTAATATTGTTTAATTATTATTATTATATTTTATTCCTCCTTCCCCATTTGTGCCCCATTGTCCCCTGGGTCTACTTCGTCTTCTTCTCCATTCTCCATCTGTTAGAGAAATTTTCCAAATCCTAGCATTATAGAGAATTCGATTAGATTATGTTAGTTCTTAAAAAATAGAGAGATAGAAAAATCTTTGTTTTCTTTCTTTATCTGCAAAAGAAGAAATGGAAGGTGGGAGAAAAATACCCAACAATGGATGAAGGTGAGAGCGGATCCCATGGATCAGTTCCATGGTAACGAAGCTATGAAGACGACGAGCTTTACAATGACGTCAATGTTGGCGAAGGGGTGAAGGGTTCCTTCAATCTTTACGCAACTTGGCTTAGAGTTTAGAAACGACAGTCAGCAAGATGGGTCAACAATAAGAAGCCACAATCGCGCCAGAAGGAGTGACATGCTGATAGGGTTTCGATAAAATTTAGGTGATGGTGGCGGTTGTGAGCTCAATGGTTGAGTTGGTTTGGAGATGTGGTGATGGTGGAAAATATGATGACTCTGCAGTGAGACTAATACTGGTAGAAGAAGAGAGGAGTCTAGTCTTGTGTGTCTTCTGTCTTGCTAGCTGCTGCCAGTATATATAAAACTTCTGACTATGTGATTATTTATTGATAATGTAATAAAGTCCTTATAACTGATCCAATTATCAAATCACTCAATTTTTCTCTTAATTTATTTTCTTTTTTATTTTTCAATTTTTGAAGGGAAACAAATAATTTTCACTATCTATTAGATCCTTATGATTGATTTCAATAAATACAATTAGTCAATTTTTTTGGTGAAGGTCAACTATTTTCATAATTTATTTATTTTTTTGAATATTCAAAATTTAAAAGAAAACAAATAATCTTTATCACCCATTAAACTCATATCCAACTATTATTTTGCATCCAAAACTTCCTTATATGCTTTTTCCCCATCTTTCTTTTCTATTTTTTATTTTTAAAATTTTGTAATAAATTTTAAAAGCAAAATTTATGATTTTTTTTTTTGATTTTTGTTTATAATTTTGTTTTGAATTTTTTCAAATTTTATTAAAAGATTATTCCTAAAATTTAACATTTTTTATGATTTTGATTTTTCATTTTTTTAAAAATTTAAAAGACAAATACAAAAAATAACTGGAGGGAAAAATAATTTTTGTGGTCTTATTTTCGAAATTTTCTAAATTTAAGTAAAATTCTGAAAGGAATCCAATCAAAATGGGGTATTCACATTTTTATTGGATGATTTTAATCCGAACATCTCAACTATTTACAATATTTTTTAATGTTGGGATCCATTTTGTGTAATAGCTCAAGCTTGACTATTGCATTACTCAATTGCCCCATTATCCTCTCTTAAATAAAATAAAATCATAATTTTAATATCTCAGGATATATTTAAGGACTAATTTCACTAACTAGACTGAAAAACAATAAAGAACATATTTCTATCTATAATTTTTTTTTATAAAATTCATAGGCTAAAATGCATTTTCCGTCTCCATGTTTTTTAATTTGCTGAAATTTGTCCCCCCATTTTATTTTGAGCGAATTTTGTCCTCCTATTTTTTCAATTGTGCAAAAGTAATCTCCTTTAAATTGCCATTAAAAACTTATGGAAATTGAAGATGCATGTGGCATATGTCTGGACAGATCCAAATGTGTCCCCTTGTAGTCCTTCCCACATAATCCCTTCCTTCATCTCTCTTCGTTCACCATCAGCAGGAGGCATGAGGTTCTACCGAGGAAGTAAATCTTCTTTCATATTGAGATCACTAGATTCCATATCATTAAATATTAATACTTTCTATTATTTTTTTTGGTAACACCCCGATTTTTACTGTTGTTCGATAACAGTAAGTAAGTATATATATATATATATATATATATATATATATATATATATATATATATATATATATATATATATATATATATGGGGCATATCTAATGAGAATGCCTTTTTATGTGAGAATAAGAGGGATTGATTTGAGCCATTGGATAACAATTAAAGGCCGAGATTAAAAGAACCATTTTAAAATCTCACGTGCTCTTTTTTTTTCCTCACATTAATACATTCATTATTTGCTTTCACTATTTCGTCACACATCTGCTTCAACGCCATCTATTCCGAGCAACATTCAACATCCACCGACCACCGTTAAGGAAAAGGCACCTTCACTCCAATAAATTACAATAGAATGCTAAAATAGTAGGAAATTAGTCTATCAATCATTGGAGACACCCATGGAGAATTAAAAGGCATAATCCAGGTGGTGGCATCATGCGTCCAGAAGCACAAAAGCGTTTCACACACACACACACACACACATATATATATATATATATATATATATATATATATATATATATATATGTTTTTAATTTTCTTACTTGAAAACAAAGAAACCCTGGGAGATGGTTCTAAAAAAATACCAATACGAGGTATCAGCCCACGACCTCACGCTTGAGAAGCATCGATTTTCCACTCTAAAACCCAACAATGTCATAAAAAATTAAAGTTTTTCACAAAGTTTGGATTTTTCAGAATAAGAAAAATGGGGTGAAAAAAAATGCAATCTTGAAAGTGAAATTGGGGTGACAGAGATAGAAAAAAGCCAAAAAAACGATGACCACCGAGATCATGGGTACAGTGAAGTTTTAAGTTTTTTTTTCACAATGGCGGTTGTTGAACTTGAGGTAAATGGAGAAGGAAAACACGTGATATTTTAACATGGTTGTTTTAATTTCAGCCTTTAATTGTTATCCATGGCTCAAATCAATCGCTCTCATTCTCACATAAAAAATGCATTCTCACTAGATATATCCTATATATATATATATATATATATATATATATATATATATATATATATATATATATATATATATATATATATATATATATATCCAAGACCTAGACGGAACCCGGTCTGCGTTTTCACTGATAGTAAAATTTTACTGATCAGAAAATCTAGTTTTGACTCGAGAACAAAATGGGTATATTTTAAATCCTGTTTCTAATGACAGTTTTTATTTTGAAAATTACAAAAATAAATAAGTTATTATACTTTATCCGGGCGCATTATCAACAAACGAGTAATTGATGAAGTCGAGAACGTATGTGCAGAGACAAAACACGACACTGGATGGATGAAGACAATGGGTCATCCATGATGACTCATGGAGGTGAGTCACCATGGTAAGTCATGGTGTGACTCACCATGTAATGATGAGTTTAAGTGTGAAAAGACTAAAATGTCCCTAGCCTTTTATGAAATTCCAATAGTGTCCATAAATGTCAAAAATACCACCTCGTTCCATCAAAGTATGCGCAGCCCACTCCCTCCTTCCACACTTAATCATTTTCTTCCTCTTCTACACAAAGAAAGCTTAGAAGTCCATAGTTGATTCTTGAAGAACTTGATCATTTTACTCCATTTCTTCTTCAAACAAGAGGTGAACTCTCATCTCCATGATCATCTCTGTCTTCTTCATTTACTTCACTTGATTCATGTCAAAATCATCATGTTTTAATTCTTAGATCTATTTTTTCAAATAATTCTATAAAATCATAGAAGAATCCGTTTAATGTGAAACCAATTTCTATGAACTCTATATGATGTCTAGATTGATTATCCAAGAGCATGAGAGAAAATAAAAGCTCTACCCTATTGTTCTCAAACTGGTTGAACCTATGGTAATAGAGAGGTTATGGATTTTGCTTCAATTTTTGTGAAGTAACACTTGATTTAGTCTTTATAATACTCATAGTTGTTGAATATATAAGCTTAAGAATTTTTGAAATCTCTAACCTATTTTTGTTAATGTGGACGAAACCATACCCATGTGAGTTAGAGGAATTTTTTATTTAATCTTTGTCATGTAACAATTGATTATGTCTTCCTAATTCTTATGGATCATTGATCCATGATTTTGTGAAATTTTGATATTTTTAGCCTATTTATCCCATGATGGCCGAACCCTAGTCTTATGAACTAGGGGGTTGAGTTGTTTGATTTTGTAAATTTTGGTTGTGATTTGTTGTCAAGGATAAGACTTGTTTGATTGTTCTGAGTTGTATGGAGGAAACCAGAATTGAATCGAAAAGTACTTTGAGAAAGGAATCGGAAACATGTAAGGGGAGGTTACCTGAGAAGTTCTTGATAGCCACGTGCTATCTGTGGGTTGCCTATATATTTATTTGTCGAGTTGTTGTGATGGTTGATTTAAATTTACATAGTTGTTTATATGATTTTATTTTGTCTATGATGAATGTTTTAATTGTTTTTTATATCATAACTGTGATGCCTGTTATAACAATGATGTTTGAAGTTGTTGACGTTGGTTGTTTGACTGAGAAGATTCATAGTGGTTGGTGCTAAATTAAAATTAAAGATAAAAGCTTGAAAAGCTTGATGAGAAGTTTAAGGGATTTAATTTGTGGAAGTTGAGAAAAAGTTGAAAAATAATATTATTTATTAATTTTACGGCAAAAGATTGGTCTATGAACAGTGGTGAGGACGAAACCGTGAAAATTTTTCAGTCCCGTTAATTTTCCCAAAATAAATTCCAAAATAAAATTAAAAGTTATAATAAAAAGTTAGGTTTCAAAAATAACTTAATTATTATGTTGAAAATAATTTGTAAGGGAAAATAGTCAATTTTTGACTTATAAATCATTTTAATGCTAAACGACGAGTAAATCGGATAATGATTTTACGACAAAGTTTTTAAAATAATTTCATTTCTTTGGACAGCAATGGATTATGATTAAGTTCTTTTTCAAGAATTGATGTTTTTTCGGGAAAAGATTTTAAGAGGAAAAGATTTTGAGCAAAAAATAATTTCTCTACATTTTGACGTTTATAAAAGAATTTCAAACGGAAAAGATTTTATGCAAAAGAGTTTTTACTCAGCGAAAATATTTCCAACAAACTTGGATAAGTTGTGGAGGTTTTGGTTTTGTATTTGTGTTTCACAGAACGAAAACGATGTTAAAGAGGAAAAGTGAACCTAGTAACCGAGAAGTCGGGATTCTAGTGTTCTGTGAGGACAAAATGCGTAAATCACTGATATGTGTTAGATGTTTTGGACTTTATGTCCTATAAATGTTGTTCTGGACTTTGTGTCCTATAAAAGACATTTGTGGACTTGATGTCCTGAAAATGATGTTATGGACTTGATGTCCTGTAAAAGACGTTGTACACTTTGTGTCTTATGTGTCACGGGTTAAAGTCCTGGTTGATACAGTTGATTTCATATTCAATATGTCACGGGTTAGAGTCCCAGTTATCATATTGATGACGTTGTCTTCGGTATGTCACGGGTTAGAGTTCCAGTTGGCATATTTGATTTTGGAGATATCGGTATGTCACGGGTTAGAGACCCGGTTGGCATATTGATGACGTTGTATTCGGTATGTCACGGGTTAGAGTCCCAGTTGGCATATTTGATTTTAGAGATATTAGTATGTAATAGGTTAGTGTCGCAGTTGGCATATTTGATTGGTGGTGATTCCAGTATGTCACGGGTTAGAGTCCCAGTTGGCATATTGATGACGTTGTATTCGGTATGTCACGGGTTAGAGACTTAGTTGGCATGTTGATGCCGGTGATTCCAATATGTCACGTGTTAGAGTCTCAGTTGGCATATTGATGACGTTGTGTTCGGTATGTCATAGGTTAGAGTCCCAGTTGGCATATTTGATTGGTGGTGATTCCGGTATGTCACGGGTTAGAGTCCTAGTTGGCATATTTATGACGTTGTATTCGGTATGTCACGGGTTAGAGACCTAGTTGGCATGTTGATGGCGGTGATTCCAATGTGTCACGTGTTAGAGTCTTAGTTGGCATATTGACGACGTTGTGTTCGGTATGTCATGGGTTAGAGTCCCAGTTGGCAAATTTGAATTTCTTGGTGATTTGGTATGTCGCGGGTTAGAGTCCCAGTAGCATACTTGATGGTGGTTTTCTGTGTGTCGTGGGTTTGAGTCCCAGTGAACACATTTGACTTCGTGTCATATATTGGTAAACCAAGGATCGATGAAATCAACCTAGTGTTTTTTGTGGTCGAATTCTTGAACTGTGTGTCCTATGTAGAGAATGAATGGGCTTGATGCCTAAATAAAAATAATCGTGAGCTTTAAGCCTCGAAAAAGACAGAATTAGCGAAAAAGAAAAGTAAAGAAGATAATTATAAAAAGTTGATGATTGACGTTGAGGTGTTATTCAATTTTTATATATTGTGATGATTGTCGGATATGAATCCCATTGAAAAACCTTTATGTTTATTATCTTGTGAACTTTCATGTGTTATGGATATATGCATATGATGTTGTTTGTGTGTCGCGCATGTGGTTATCATGATAAACTCATATATTGCTATCTCACCCTTGCATATATCTGTTTTCTGGTTTTACTGTTGTACCTTGGTACACAAGTACAGATGGTGCAGAGGAGTTCCTAGCTTCCCTTGGGGATATTAATTCCGATCCTTGAACAGGTTGGTGATAGTGGTGAGAACCATGGGAGTCTTTCCAGTAGATGTCTTGTAGAGCGACTAGGTTATGTTTTGTTTGGGGATGTATGTTTGAGAAGTTCAGTACGTGTGTTTTGATGACCTTCGTATGGTTCATAAGGAAATATTTTTAAGAAAAACTTGTACGTCGTGGAAGGTTTGATTATAAATAAAATCGGTGTATGTGTGTTGACAAGTATAATGTAGTCTTACTTTTATGATGCGTGCATCCCATTTTTTTTACGAAGTATCAAGAAAAAAAAATTGCACCCAAGTTTTTATGACTTAAAGTAAATAAATTTTCGAAAGCAACCAGCAAATTTCTTTTCAATTTATTTCTGCACTTGTTCACGAGGTAATGCCCAAGAGGGATGTTACATTTTTTTATAAGAACTTGAATTGGATGTTGATTCTACCTTGCTTAATATTCGAGAAAAGGACCAAGGTGTTTGGAGAGTTGGTAACGTGGCTCTCCCCAAGAAAAAGAACTCGGGTTCGATTCCTGGACCCATTAGTCCAACCCCGTATGTAAAAAATAGGACGTCCCATTTGTCAACTCGGGGTTTAATCCATAGCCTATCCAAATGACCTAATTAAGCTTGTAGGATACCCGGGGCACCCTTTGGGAGCCAAAGGCCCTAATTACGGTGGGCTAGGAAAAACAAAAAATTCAAGAACGGGACTTGGCAAGATTATACTTTTTGGCAACGATATAAATAAATTCATAAAAATTATTTCTTTTGCAATCGTTCTCAATATGATTAGTCAAAAGGGGTCAGAAGACCTCGTACTGTGAGGGGATTGAAAATAAATTGGACGATGATGATATAGTAGAGAACCAATAGAGTGGAGAGGAGATAAGTATTGAGGAATGTAAGAAGCTTAGTCCAGACTGACAATCATTCTCAATTATATTATTATAACAATTGTATGCTATTTAAGTATTTTATATTTTTTGCCAACTAAGCATATCATTTGGGGCTAGATGACTAGATGTATGTCACATCATCAACTTACACTACAAAAAATCAACTGTTTAGCGACCGGTATATTCGGTCGCTAAACCTGCTAATTCAGTCACTATTTAATTTAGCGACCAAATTTGCGACCGATTCATGGTGGTGGCCAATAACCTGGTCGCTAAGATTTTAGAGACCAAAATATAAATTTGATCGCTAAATGGCGACCGTATTTTCGGTTGCTAAATAATAAAAAATGGTCGCTACACTATTGGTCGCATTGTTTGGGTAACCATTTTTAGCGACTGATAATCGATTGCTAGTTCGGTCGCTAATGTTGGTTATTGTTAACCTATATTAGCGACCGAATATCGGTCGCTAGACCACAATTTTTTAATGTTAACTAAAGTTTAGCGGCCGAATTATTTGTTGCTAATTCGGTCGCTAAACTGGATTTTATTAATTTTTTAAAATTTAATTTTTAAAATAATATCTTTTTTTTGTTTTACTTTAAAGTTTAGCAAAATTACTAATAAAACACACCAAATTACCAATTCAATATAAAATCAAAAGAAATAATGAATATATTTTTAAAAAATAATCCAAAGTGTCGTACAAGAATCTTTTAAAATAAAAAAATATAATGAAAAAAAATCAGTCATGATGAGGGGGAGGGGGAGGAACCCAATCATCCTCAGTGACCGTGCCGCCGACTTCTGCTATATGATCGTCCTCTGAAGTAGCAGCATCAGTTGCTGGAGGTGGAACTGGAGGAGCGGCAGCAGGTGGCACAACCGTCAGAGCATCACCCTGAGAAACTGGAGCCTGGATCCTTATCTGCTCCAACACCATCCGTAGTGTATGGCCCTGCTCGTTGCTCGTCTGCATCAGCTGCTGGTGTGCCCGAGTCAACTGTGCAATCTGGTTCGTCATCTGATGCTCTCTCTCGCTCTTCTCCTGAAGCTCCACGTTCAGCTGCGTGATGGTGTCCTGCATTTGGTTGAACTGCTCCTAAGGGACGATATCAGCGTAGGAAGGAGCAGGCATGCCAGATGATGAAGCGATAAACACGCCTCCCAGGTGTCCGAGGCCATACACGTGCCCCTTCTTGTTCCTGCCCCCGACGACCTCCAAATAAATGGCGTTATCGTCGACGGAGATAGTAGAGTTGGGACCATCTGTTGGAACAAAGGCATACACACACACTCTTGAAAAACACAGCAATGAAAAGAAAGAGAATGATCAAAGGGAATGGAAAAGATAGAACAAAACTCTATATGAACAGAATAATAGTTCTCTGTTCTTGGAACTTTCACATTGATCACATTGCACAGTTTTACACCTTTTGCACACACTTTACACATTGTAAACTATCACCAAGTCTATTTATAGACTTCTACATATCACTTTATCTAACTAACACAAGCTTACAAATCTCAACAAACTAACTAACTCTTAAACTAACTAACTGAATTAACAAACTCAACACACCTCCCTAATTCAGTTTTGGGAGAAAACAATGATATGCTAATTGCATCACTATGGAGACTAACATCCCAACTATGTTGGCACCCTAGCCTCCATTTATCACTTGCAACATATCATTCGTGTGTCAAATCAGCTAGTAATACAACCGTAAGCTTGGTTCTCAAGTCTCCCGAACTTTTTTAAGCCAAGTGGTTTTGTCAATATGTCTGCCAGTTGTTCTTCAGTTCTGCAATACTCCAACTTCAATCTTCCTTTGGTTAGTTGATCTCTAAGGAAGTGGAACCTTGTCTCTATATGTTTGCTTCTTCCATGTGCTATCGGGTGTTTTGCCAGGTTAATTGCAGACTTGTTATCTACTAACAGTTTCATTGCACTAGAGTCCTTTATCTGAATTTCCGCATCAGGTGTGTCCAACCGAGTGCTTGACAGGCACTCATTGAAGCCGCCACATACTCAGCTTCACATGAAGACAATGCCACAATTGACTCCTTCTTTGAACTCCAGGAAATCAGGGCTTTTCCACATAAGAAAACATGGCCTGCAGTGCTCTTTCTATCATTTTTATCACCACACCAATCTGCATCAGAATATCCCATTAGCTCCTCTTCTCTCCTTTCATCAGCATTTGGAAATAGAATTCCAAAATCAGCAGTGCCTTTTACATATCTCAGCACCCTCTTGGCAGCTAACAAGTGTGGTGTCCTTGGTCTTTCCATGAACCTGCTAATCAAGCCAACACTAAAGGCTAGGTCAGGTCTGGAATGACAAAGATACCTCAGTGATCCAACTATCTGTCTGTAGTAAGTAGGATCTATCAATTCTTCACTTCAATCCTTCTCGAGGTTTATGCCAATTTCTGCAGGGGTTGATGCAGGGTTGCATTGCAGCATACTAAACCTCTTCAAGATGTCATTAGCATACTTGTGTTGATGCATGACAATGCCTCTTCTAGTCCTTATGAATTCAATTCCTAAGAAGTAAGATAACATCCCCAAGTCTGTCATTTCAAACTCTTTCATCATCTGCACTTTGAACTCAGCTATCTCAGCCTCATTGCTTCCTGTGACCAATAGATCATCAACATACAAGCACACAAGTAGCAGGTCAAGTAGCATTGGTTGTTTTAACATAAACACCATGCTCAATTGCATTTTTCAAAACCACTTTGTATCATGAAGCTTTTGATCCTCTTGTTCCAAGATCTTGGAGCTTGCTTTAAGCCATATAAGGTCTTTCTCAGTTTCAGCACTTTACTTTCATGACCAGTTATCGCAAAGCCTGGGGGTTGTGATACATACACCTCCTCATCAATTGGTCCATTTAGAAAAGCTGACTTCACATCCAATTGATGCAAGGTCCAATTTCTCATGCTTGCAATTGCTACAATCAATCTCACTGTCTCAATTCTTGCAACAGGTGCATAGACTTCATCATAGTCTATCCCTGCCCTTTGCTGAAAACCCTTTGCCACAAGTCTGGCTTTATACTTGATCACCTCTCCATTTGGACCTACTTTGACCATGTAAATCCATTTGACTACAATTGACTGTTTCTTTGATGGCAATGGGACAAGTTCCCAAGTTTGATCCCTCTCAATTGAACTCAGTTCATCCTCCATGGCATTAATCCATTTTGGATCCTTCATAGCTTCTTCGAGTGTTACCGGTTCTGCATCACAGAATAGTGAAAATTGCACTAAGTCACCTTCTCCTGTTATATTGGAATCAAACAACATCTCATAGTCTTGTAGCCTTAAGGGAACTTGTCTCAGTCTCTGTGGCCTGTTGCTTTGAGAGACTGTTGTAGGAATGATCACTTCTTCGTCAACATTGAGATCTACTAGTGTCTTTGATTGTAGTTAAATGGCTTTTGTTTCCCAATTCCATCATCTGTGTTCATCAGTGATCACAACTCTTCTGATAACAATTTTCTTGTTCTTTGGATTGTATAGTTTGTATCCACGAGTTGAATGGTACCCTACAAGTATCAACTGCTCTCCTTTATCATCCAGTTTTCTTCTTAGCTAGTCTGGAATGTGCCTGTAGCAAACTGAGCCAAAGACTCTAAAGTGAGTCACACTTGTCTTGTTCCCACTCCATGCTTCTTCAGGTGTTACTCCATTGAGTCTTTTGGTTGGACATATGTTCAATATGTATGCAACAGTGACTGCTGCTTCACCCAAAACTGGTTTGGCAGGCTTTTGGACTTCAACATGCTTCTGATCATGTTGACTATGGTTCTGTTCTTCCTATCTACAGTGCCATTGTCTTTGATGGGTGTATGGAGGAGTGATCTCATGCACTAAGCCTTGACTTCACAAAACCTGTTGAATTCTCAGCCACATACTCACCACCTCCATCGGTTCTTAAGCATTTGATAAAGCTATCACTTTGTTTTTCAACAAGCGGTTTAAACTTCTTGAAAGTTTCAAACACATCACTTTTCCTTTTGATCAAATATAACCACAACTTCCTGGTTTTGTCATCTATGAAAGATACAAAATACATTTTTCCTCCGAGTGATTCAATCCGAAATGGTCCACAAACATCGGAGAAAATCACCTCAAGCTTCGTGAGGATCGGGTTTGGCACTTCTTTGGTTGAATGCACTTCTTGGCTGCTTACTCTCCAAGCATTCTTCACACAGTTCATTAGGTACTTGTATATGAGGGAAGGCCATGAACCATATTTAATCTTTTCAAAAGATTCAAGTCTCTCTGAAGTATAGATGTCCAAATCGAAAGTACCATAGCCATTCATCTCTATTCACGGCAGTAGCTACCCATTTATTTTCCATTATGATAGTCTCAACTTTAAAGATTCTGTTCTTGGTTAATGGAGCTATTAGAATCAATCATTCTTGTCATCATACACCTTTAAGGCACTATCCTCCATTCTCATAGTAAAGCCTTTCTCTAATAATTGACCAAGGCTTAGAAGGTTGTTTTTTCATACCGGAACATATAGCACATCCGTAATGAGAGCATGCTTTCCATCCTTTCTTTTTATCAACACCGAACCACACCCTTTTGATGTGAGAGTTATGTCATCAGTAAATTTGACTTGCTTTTCAATGAAACATCAAGTTTTACAAACCAATCTTTCCTTCCTATCATATGAGTGGAACAAACAGTATCTAGGTACCAAGAACCAGTGCTATCACCTTCATTCTTGGTAGTAGCGAGCGACACTTGTTACGAGTCATCACCATCTTCCTGTGAAAGTTGTGCTTCAACTCCCCTTGGTTCCCTTTTATTATTACTCCAGAATTCATCAGCAAAATGGCCCTATTTTGAGCAATTATAACATTGCACATTGCTCTTGTCAAACTTCTCACCCTTCCTTCTGCCACCTCTACCTCGAGGGCTATCTCCACCTCTTCTGTTTTATTGATCATTGCTTCTCTGATCTGAGTGACCTTTTTTTGATTCAAAGTTGTTTTGGTGCCTTCCCCTATTAGCCTTCCATCTGCTCCTCCCTTTCTTGTTTTTATTTCCTTCTCTGGATTCTTTTGTGCTTGACTGAGCCTGCAAGGCTTGCTCAGTAATCTTGACTCCAGTTCTTGTACTCCTTTCTTGCTCCCTTTGTTCTTGAGCCTCAAATGCAGCCTCTAGGTCCTCAATCTTTAAGCTCTCAAGATCTTTTGATGCCTCAATAGAGACAACAATATGATCAAATTTGGAGGGCATTGATCTTAGAATCTTCTCCACTATTTGTTGATTTGATAGTGTTTCTCCACAATTCTTCATTTGGTTGGTCAGGGTTAGAATCCGGTTGAAGAAGGCTCCAACCCCTTCACTGTTTTCCATCTCCATCAGCTCATATTGCCTTCTGTATGTCTGAAGCTTCACCTTCTTGGTTTTGTCAGCTCCAGCACAAGCCCTTTCAAGAATATCCCATGCCTCTTTTGCAGTTGAAGTCGTGGATATCTTTTCAAAGTGTGCAGGATCCACACACTGATGCAATATGAATTGAGCCTTGTAATATTTCTTTTTCATCTCCTTGAATTTGTTTCTATCTTCCTCGATTGCGTTTCTGCCTGGTTCCTTCACTCCACCTACTGTCATCACCTCCCACACGTCTTGGAAGCCACAGATTGCCCTTACTTGAGTGCACCATTTGTCATAGTTCTTCCCATCAAGAATGGGAAGATTTACTGGAAAATGACCACTTGATGCAGCCATGATTGTTGCCACGATTTGTAACAACATCCCTCAACCAAGAACACAATTTCTATCAGGATCTCACAAAGCTCTAGATACCAAATGTTGGAACCAAGGCATACACACACACTCTTGAAAAACACAGCAATGAAAAGAAAGAGAATGATCAAAGGGAATGGAAAAGAAGAACAAAACTCTATATGAATAGAATAATAGTTCTCTGTTCTTGGAACTATCACATTGATCACATTGCACAATTTTACACCTTTTGCACACACTTTACACATTGTACACTATCACCAAGTCTATTTATATACTTTCTACACATCACTTTATCTAACTAACACAAGCTTACAAATCTCAACAAACTAACTAACTCTTAAACTAACTAACTGAATTAACAAACTCAACACCATCACAGTCAAGGCCTCATCTTGTGATTGTGAGGCCACGTGATATGGCATCGTCCTTCTTCTCGTTGAAGCCCACCTGCAAAGTATAGGTGAAGAGATTTAGTTAAAATTATAATCAATATTAACAAATCAATTATAATAAATTACAAGTAAAGACTAAATTGTTTTTGCTTACAGCATAATTCCCGGGCCTTATCGTTGACCCATGTACCCGACTTCAACTTCTTCGTCCTCTCCACCAACTCCATAGCGGTGGGGGCCCACTGTTTCTATGCTTTACTTTGAGAAAAATATAATCTTAAATTCATAAGAATATTTAAAAATGAAAACTCATTAAATAGTATACTAAGTCAAAAGTTTTAAGTATTACCATCTCGTAAGTAGTGGCGCGGTGATTTAGTCCCAGATCCAAGCACATGCGCCGACATCAGAAGCTCGATTACGCCGAGATGTGGCTTGGATCTCCTGGAACTTATCAGTAGCCTGGTACTGGTCCAGCTGCCTCCTGATCTCAGGATCCACCCACTTCCCCTTATTCTTACCCTTCCTCAGCTTGTTCGTCAGATTCTTCATGACCAGTGAGCCTGTATGCTCAAATATGTCCATGACGAGACCCTCTAAAGCTGCATCCCACCTATACTCTTTCTGCAACTTACAGTTGTTAGGAAATTCGTGTATGTGTGTGTGTATATATATAATGTAAATTTAATTTAAATAACTTAATAAATTGTTACCTTAAACTCTTTAAACAACTATCCCTATGGCCCCCTGGGATGGCCTTCCATGTAGGCCATGGACCATCAAACTTACGTCGCAGTATCTTCAATATCGAATCAGAAGGGCCCTTACGCAAAAAGCTGCGACAAAATTAGAGCATTAATAAATGTTATAAATAAATAAAAAACAAGTAAATAGAAATTAACGATACTTTATATATATTAAAAATTTAAATTAGCTTACTCGTTGCCCCCCCTGGGGATAAGAAGAATCCTCCTGTCGGATGGACCACGACTATCCTATCCGGATGATGATAATGGTCTGTCATAGGTGTGGATGATGACGGTGCAGCCTGTGTCCCGACCACACGAGGCTGGGTAGGGGGTGCAACTCCATCACCCTAATGTGTCACGCCCACGATTCCTTGGTAGAGTGGTCTCGTCTGAAGGCAATGGGTCTGGTCAGGTGAGGACTCTCGGGCAAGACGACCTCTCGCCATGACCTCCACGGCGACCCCCTACCTCACAGAGAATCTGCCATCAGTGTAAAAATGAAAAGATGATTACACAAGAGTGTAAATAATACAAAAATAAATTACATAAGTAGAATGACATTTACACAATGAATTATGACATAAATAAATTACCTAAGTAGAATCTTCGTCACTAAATTCACTCTCACTCTCATCAGCCTCACTTGATCGGAATGTACCTTTGCTAGATGCGTCCAACTCAGATTGATCCATTAACTCTCTTTCAACTTCTTCCCCATTTAGGAAATGTCCGCCGAGAATTAACAATAATGTCCAGCGTAATTTGCAACGGGGCGTGGGGTCTTGAAAACTCATCATCTTGGTATGGAGCATCTTTTTCGAGGCTGGTTGATTACATTATCGTAATTATACTACGAGCCTTTATCTTAATAACACCTAACCAGCCTTGATGTCCTTCGGGATATGGCGAGTAATAAACCTGATCGCCTATTGTGAAAAAATGAATGGGTCGTACGCCTTATTATACCTACGAGATAGGCTAACTTGAATAATACCATATTTTTTATCGATTTTTGTCCCTACATCAGAGTAGGATCAAACCAATCACAATTGAAGATAACTAACTTCATCACGAGGAAACCGATATAATCGAGTTCAAGGATGTCAGTTAGAACCCCATAGAAATCATCCTCTACATTGCCATCAATGGCTCGTACACAAACACCATAGTTACACAACTGTATTCCTTCATTCCATGTTTTTGTGTTAAATTTATATCCATTTACAATGTAAGTTATTCCATGATGTAACCCATCCTGTTAGGCCCTCATGCCAAAATTTGTCAACAATGGATTTTGAACATTGTTTTTCGGATCTAGTACCTAAAAATTGAATATTACATTATTCTTATACATGCTATATATTTAAGGAGATAAAATGTATTGCAACAAATGAAGATGCTTAACCTACATATTAACTGAACCACGTAGCAAAGTGAGAAGTAATTTCTCGATCAACCTGATCGTTTGAAATGTCAGGTTGGAGATCCCTTAGAAAATTACCGTACATCCTACATATGGGAGATTAACAGCATGACGATTAATAATCATAAATGTCAACTGAACTTATAAAAGACATTGTAGAAACTTACTCTAAATATGGCACCACCTCTTCACAATTTTGAAGGATATACAGATGAGTAGCATTAATGTCATGTTGCTCCAAGAAAATATCCTTTTGATTTGCCACTAAATCTGCGGATAGTTGAATATTGATATAGGAGGACTATTTGAACTTCCTTCACCCGAATCAATGTATCTAGGCATCATTGTCCTTCTCCGTGTTAACTCGTCCGGATAGTAATAAGAGGCAAAAGTGGAAGTCTCCTCTACTAAGTATGCTTCACAAATGGAAACCTCCACTCGTGCCTTGTTCTCGACTTTGTGTTTAAGGGAGTGCAGGAACCTAATAAAGAGGGATACATACAAATAATTACTAGTTTTAGGAAAGCTAAACTATGATTTCGTGTTCGTGAATTTCATATGTGTTAAGTAAAATAGTTGATGTTGTTTACCTCTCAAATGGATACATCCAGGCGGTATTGATTGGGCCACCAACTCTTACTTACGTAACGTAGATGATCTAGAAGGTGTTCCATTGAATCAAAGAAACTTGTTCATATGACAAGGTATGAACCTATCCCATTCGAGAAGAAACCTTTACCAAAATTGGCTAATAATAGTTATTCCCTTATTCAAATACCTTATACTTAACAAAATTTAGGACATCTCCCATCGATCTCCAAGTACGGGACTGAGCACGGTGAGAATCACCTTTGCCATCAAGTATGCACCGAGAGAACAAAAGGAAATGCATCGACTGAGATTTCAACAAGTATATAAGGCATTTGAACATGGAAATGACTATTGTACGAGTGTGAAAAAGGTTTTTCCCAAACTGTCCCACTTGGACAATTCAAGATTCAATATAATGAGCAGTGTACCCGAGAAGGTATGCATTCTCATAATATTGAATCTCAAATAGAAACTCAAGGCTTTCGTAACTTAATAATTAACTCTAAAGAAAATAAAACCATTGACTTATAAGGATTGCAGCATACTTCAATAAATATATATTGAAGCATAATTCAATACAAACTTAGATAAAATATAGTAGCAAACATCCTATTGAGCTCTGCTCTCCACTAACAAGTAACACATAATTGTCAAACACATGCATAACTTCTAAATTAGCAGCACACAACAAGCATCCCGCCTTTTTGACGAGGATCACATCCTATTGAGCTCTGCTCTCCACTAACAAACAACACATAATTGCAAATACATGCATAAATATTAAATTATCAAGACCCAATCAGCATCTTGCCTTTTAGGCAAGATACCTTCCTATTGACCTCATCTCTCCACTAACAAACAACAAGATATATAATTCACATAACACATTACAAGTACCACAATTAGAACCTTTTAGACAAAGCAGAACCTTAAAAGAGAGTATTGAGAGAACTTACATATGCGACAAAATACAAAAACAAGTAAGGATAAGGGGGAGGAACAAGCACAAGAAGATCGGGAGGCTGATAAATATAATAATACAATATGAAAGCAAATTAATATCCTTAGAGCCAACTTAATTGTATTCAAGTTTTTAATATAAAAGTTCAACAAATTGCCATTACAACCAATTGATTACCTGTGGAGATGGAGAGGGGACGAAGAGACTCGATTTCAACTCACGAGAAATAGAGAAATGACATATAATGCATAAATAAAATTAATTGTGTCAGATACTAAAATTTTAGAAACTAACATTTAAGAGTATGTATATAGATAAATTATATAACTAAAGCATTTAGTTAAAAGACTACTTATCTAGTCCTCAAAAAAAAAAACCACTTATCTCAAATAGCCGAAGTTATTTTTATCAAACAAAGCAGATGGACATCAAGATTATATTTGGACCACTATCCTCATGTCATGCCCACCTATCCGTTTGCTAGTCTAATAGATTTATATTTAAAATTTTCCATTAAATCCATTGCAGCAAATATCTTGAACTTACAATATTTTCCTATAACAAAATAGCTTAAAATATTCCAATGCAATATTTAGGATTTTGTATCGACATTTTGGACATTGATGGACCAACTTATGATTAGAAATTTAAAAGTTCATTAACGTAACTCAAGGTACAATTTGGAACCACGACAACCTTTTCTACTACTTATTCTCAATGCCTTACTATTCATGTTCTCAAACTTGAATTGAAGGTTAGCTATTGTCAGATGTGTTTCTTACCATTGAGATATTGTAGTGGATGAACAAAATTGATGCATAATATATAATGCTAACAATCAAGTTAGCAGTTAGCTAGATAATAGTCAACAAATTTTTCTAGCTTATGGCATTGTTCATAATTGGCATGGATGATAGAACAAATAATTGAATAAGTAACACTACATGATTAGAAAGGTGATAAGATGAAATAGAAAGGTAGGGAAAAAAGGGAAATACATGCATTAGCAAAGGAATCATTTATTTGTCCTCATCATCTATGTAACCTCCATAACAATTCGGCCGAAAATGAGAAACTAATAATGTGAGTTAGTGAGGATTGAACCGTTGTTATTCATTCATATAATAAGTAATGAGGTTTGAAGCTGCAGGTACTCATTTAGTTAAGTGAAGGTATAATGAGGTTGACCAAGGAGAAAAGGAAGTTGTAACGTAGAGAATGAAATGTCAATCGCCAGAGATTTAGCTTCAACATTGCATAAGTGTGATCTCGAAGTACCTGAAAGTGTGATATTAGAGTTTGTAACTAGAAAAAAAAATGTTGAAACTTCCATATGGTCAAAGGACAAAGTAACTGAAAAGTAAGGATACAGCCGATATTGCTCTTTCAATTGGGATATTAAAAGTGGATAAACATGGTAATAAACCAACAATCTTAGTATTCTCTAGTTGAAAATTTTAATATTCTCCAAAATGAGAGACGCCGAGGCCCATTTCTTCAAATCCAGTAATGTTGGTCTCAAATTATTCCTCCTAAAGAATCTGAGAATCATTTCCAAGATTGGAGTGGGGAGGTTCCATTTCCTGGCACCTGTAACCGAGAATGGAGAAGAAGGCATTGACTCCCAATGTGAAAGAATTTCATTTTCAAGAACCAAGCTTCTCCGAGAAGCTTCATTAACCAAATAGAAATTTGAGCACAAGGTATATAATTTATATGCATTAGACAATTACACTGGCATGGGTATTATGCGTTTATGTTCTTCCTTCATACATTTTTTTTTCTTCTCGGAGTTAAAGACCATAAACCTCATTATTTGCCAATGTATGGCAATAAATAAAGCACTCACCTGATTCTTGACAATAACATGACCAACTTTAACATTATCTTGATTGATAAAACCAAACATTGATCCAGATAATGTTGTGCCCCATCGTGAAGGAAAATCACGTCGGGACGAGGGTGATATGAAAGTAGGAAGAGATGGATATACTCTAAATTTCACAAAAATGGGCTCGTAAGAAACTAAAACCTTGAGGGTTATGACTTTGCTTCAAACATACGTCATTTTTAATCCCCTTTGTCATCTCCCCCGTCCCTGAGACCCCACACCAACATTGCTTTTGTATGCATAATCTTTTGTCTATTTTCAAACGTGAAAACACAAAAATTAGTAAAGAAAATTTAAAAATCCAACACAAGGGAAAAGTGTCATAGAATGGTCATTCTTACAATATGAACTCGTAGACCTCCAATGTTATTCTTGCTTAGATCATTTCGATTTTTACACATGTAAATCATTCTTGCAAGAGAAAGAAAATACCCATACTGACAAAACTCAAGCATAAATACCCATCTTGAAGTAACTTCCTAAACCTAACTTCGATCTGAATTGATCGAGGAGAGTGGGGGGGGTGGTGGTGTATGACGAACCCCCTTGAGATGGTGGTGGTGACTGGAAGAGGAAGAGACAACACTGAGAGAGACATAGAGATAAACTAATACAAAGAGAAGCGAGCAAGAGAGAGAGAGAGAGAGATATACACGAGAGAGAGAAAGAGGAGACTACCAAAGGAGGAGGTCACGACGCTACGGTGGTGGTCGTGGTGGCGGTGGTGGCACTGCGGTCTGCCGGGAGGAGGAAGAGAGAGTGAGAGACAGAGGAAGGAGAAACACAAAATGAGAAGGATAAGAGGGAGAACCTTACCAGGTGGTGACCAAGAGGAGGATGAGACGATGAGAGGTGGCGGTGCGCGGCCGGAACAGGGAAGTGAGTGGAGTGAGACAGAGAAAGAGTGAGAAAGAGGAGAGTTCGAGCGAAAATGGAGAAAAAAGGGGGATCTACTAATTTTTTGGGATTTAATTTTTAGCGACCGAACAATTTGTCGCTATTTCGGTCACAGTAATTAAATTTTTTAAAACGATTACCGTAAATCGGTTGCTGGTTGAGTTATTTTGAAAATTTAATACTCCAAGTTAGCGACTGAATTAAAATCGTGCCAAAAATGCTCTACATCAAAAGTTTTTACACATGGGTTAGCGACCGAATTAAGATCGGCGGAAAATAACCATAAAATTTTACCATTGGATTAAAAATGGTTGTTATTTGATGCAAGCAAAAAGTCAACAACTTCGACTTTTTATATGCTTATTTAACGTTTCGGTGGCAATTTTGGTCACAAATTTTGGTTCCAATTTGGTCGCAAATAACAACTATTATATTGATCAGCTATTTTGTTCGCTAAATGACCTTTTATTTGTAGTGTTATGTTAATTTTTGGATCACAACTTGACGGAGGAACCATTTTTTTCACAATTGACATATAGGGGGATGAATTTCGACAAATTGAAAAGGATGGGAGACGAAAAGTGGCATTTTCGCCATAATCATATTAACATGTCATTTTGTTTTGGATTCAATATGTTTTCAATCCTCATTTTGACAAAAATCGGTTTTAGACCCTCATTTGGAAAATGTTATTTCTAGCCTCTGTTTTTAAATGTCGAAATGGTCCCTACATCACACTTAGTTTGAAAACGAGGGATTAAAACAACATTTATGTAAAAAAAATGTAGGGACTAAAAATGTGTCATTATAAAAAAAAATAAGGGACTAAAATTGTGGTCTAAGGACCATTTCGACACATTTAGAAAAGCGGTGCACTAAAAAAGTCGTTTTTCAAAAGCGGGACTAAAACTGAATTTTCATAAAAATAAGGGATTAAAAATATATTTAACCCTTTTATTTTTATTATCTCATATTATTTAATGAAAATAATTAATAATTAAAAAAAATTCAAACAAAATAATTTTTTTGAGATGATAAATAATTTAAAACAAATTAAAGTATCAAATTCAATAATTATTTTAAAATAAATAGCATATATATATATATATATATATATATATATATATATATATATATAATTTATCTGAAAATAACATTTAAATATGTCATTTTATATTTGTCAGTTTGTTCAACCACTAGTTTTATCAAATACTTCATCCAATCAGATAGTTTATCCGATATCTGCTATAAGCTCATCTTCTACCAGCTAGTTTATCTGTTATCTGCTAATTTTTACCAAACAAAGCCTTACTACCTCATCCTCTCACAGTATATCACTATCTCCTCTCAATAAGTACGCCCTTTATAAATACTTAAAGTAAACAAAGAAAACAATTAGTGCGCTAGCAAATAAAGGCTCCACATTTTTCGGTTAGCAATGACAACCACGACTCTACTTTATCATTTTGATGCATGTTTACACCATATTGTTTTAGTTTCAAGGAAAAACAATGCCTTGATGTTACCCAAGTTTTCATCTTGTTCTAGTATTTGGGGATTCGATGTAACACCCCCCCTTGGGCATTACCTCGTAAACACGTGCAAAATAAATTAAAGAAATTTCTTGGTTGCTTTAGAAATTTATTTACTTTAGGTTAGAAAAGTTGGAAAAAAATTTTCGACAAAGTCTTCTCTGTAATTCGAGTATCTTAGAATAAAAACACCTCTTGAAATATTTATATTTTCATCCCGGAAATTCGAGTCATACAAAATACATCAAGATGGTGTTATTCTGAAAATATTTACATCAACAAACTATACATGGCCAAAAGGAAAAGTCTTATGTTTTTCATCCAAAATAAAAGCTCCCAGGCCATAAGTATACATACTATCATTAATCAATAACATCTCAAAAACCTAAGATGGTTGTTCTAAAAAAGATAATCATGGGGAAGACCCATATGGTCCTCACCATTATAACTCGACATTAGACATCTTCAAGGATTGGGACTAATATCCCCAAGTGAAGCTGAAAACCTCTTCTGCACCTTACGTACCACGTGTACCAAGGTACAAGCAAACAAAACCAGAAAAATGGATACATGCAAGGGTGATATACCAATATATGGATTTGATCCACGATAACTACATAGGCGATACACAAACATCATATAACATGTATATATAGTCAAAGATAAACAATTTATTTGTCAAAGGGTTTCATACCCCGATGTACATAGTCGTTTTAAAAACAACGACACTTCAATATTCATCATCTAACTTTGGTACCTAATCTTTGAGCTTCAACCACCAAATAAATGAGTTGATCGGACTCTGTTGCCAAATAAGCGAGAATCGTTGCCAATAAGGCAGGTTTTAAATTAACCATATCACTGTCCAAAACAAGGCACATTGGTTACTATTTATAAGTATATGGTTTTCGTGGTCATATCACCATCAAGGCACGTATAATGCAAACTTCATGAATACTTGCCATCAAGCATTCAATTCCTATGCGAGCGCACGTGTCCAAAAATGCATGTAAATCGTTTGTTCACGTCATTTTCTTTGTGTTCAATATTTCTTTGTCGGAGCTAAAAAGTCTCACGACCAATCCACCATTTTAAACTTTCAAGTTTAATCCATAATTCCAAAAATAACGACTCCAAGTCAAAGTGTGCAAATCACGAAAATCTAGACTGATGCACCAATATTAGATACATAGATTTTAGTGCACAAAAATCAATACATGTTTTATAGGACATCTAGTCCATAACTTCACCATTGGGACACCACTGCCCATATCGTTCGTTTTAACACTAGAACCACGACGTCTCGGCTTCTAGGTGCCTTTTTCTTCTTTAAAACCATTTTCGTTCCGTGAAACACAAAACAAAAAAACAAAAGTTCCTCAACTTATCCAAGTTGTTGGAAATAACACCATTGTGTAAAATTCGTTTATAGAAAATCCTTTCCATTTGAAATTCATTTATAAAATAGTCAAATCATAGAGAAATCCATTTTCTCAAATCCGTTTTCTTTTGGAAACTCCTTTTCCGTAACAACGTCAAATCCTCATAAAATCATTTCCAACCCATTTCTATACGAAATAGTAAAATTGTTCCTCATAGTTTTCGTAGTCAAATACTTTTCCAAAGTATTTTTTGTTAGAAATAAAGTCATGTTTAAATCAAATGATTTTCTTTACTAAAAGCTCTTCACAATCACAGTTTAAAATATCCTTGTCACTTAAATTTCTTAGAATAACTTTTCACCTTATTTTTGAATTTATTTGGAAAAGATAACGAATCCTGAAATATTTTCAAGATGTCGTCCTCACTATTTACACATAAAACACTCTTTTCTCCTAAACATCATCAAATATAAATACTTTCAATATTTTTATTCCATAAATCAAATCCTTTAATTTTCTCCTCAAGCTTTTTCAACTCTTTTATCTTTAATTTAGTTGAGCACTTACCAATGTCGAGACTTCAATCAATCAACCAACCAACAGATAATCCATACATAGCAGAGTATCCATACATCACAGTTTAATCATGCTTTCCGGATAACATTAAAAACCACATAAGAGCCATATAACAACTTAATTTAACACCACACATCACAGATAAACTCACATACGACACACGGATAACATGCATTATCGAAAACCCTCGAGCAACCTCCCATTACCTTTGAAGACGAAAAGATCATTTCCTTGACTCCAAAATTTGTTTCCTTTTTAAATGATGTCCCGGTCCCTTTGGCGTTTTACCACCCATGCGAAACAAATCCGTGAGCAACACCTAAAAATTCCAATCAT
Source organism: Sophora flavescens (assembly GCA_030762895.1). Classification (NCBI taxonomy): domain Eukaryota; kingdom Viridiplantae; phylum Streptophyta; class Magnoliopsida; order Fabales; family Fabaceae; genus Sophora; species Sophora flavescens. The sequence goes on from JAUPTC010000529.1 coordinate 35,397, forward strand.
GCTTCTCCAAGCATGTCAATCATAGCTAATATCCAAGAGATAGTGTCCGGCATATTCCACAACAACCAAGCAACATAAAATCAATAACTTCGATATCAAACATACTATCTAATAATTTCAAACATTCAATTTAATTAAAATTAAGTCAATTTTCCAATAAGTCAACTTGGGCAAAAAATGGTTCATCATTAAAATTGTGGGAAACTTTACTTTGCTTAGAGAATAATGAAATTGAACTTTAGAAATCTCAAATCAAAGGTCCTAATTTGAATAAAACATAGTTAATTTTATAGAAACACAATCAATTTCAAATAAAATCAAATTGGGGTTTAGGGTTCTCAAACACAATTTGGGAAACTCATTTGATAAAAGGATAATAAAATTAGTTTAAAAAAACAGAATTTATGTCCCAATTACACAAAAATATAGTTTAATTTCAAAATTAAAACTAAAAACCAAAGTTAGGGTTAGGGTTAGGATTTCAAAATTGATTTGGGGGTTTCATAACTATAAGAGATTAGGGGTAAAACACTCACCCATTGTGAATAGGAGAGGAAGTGGCGGTCATACATGGCTGTAGCGGCGGTGGGCTCGACGACGCGATCTGTTAGGTGTGTTGTGATGACCCACAAGCCAAAAGTGAAAAAAAGAAGAACTTTGGACATGAAGAAGAAGCTAAGATGAACATAAATGGTGAAAACCACCACGAAGACCGCCTTTCGTTTCATTGCGACGGAGACCCAGGTTCGGAAAACCTACGAGGATGAACTGGCTGTAGGACACGGCACGAGACGGGACTTGAGGGCGTGGTCGTCTTCTCCTCGCAGCCTGATTCAGGCGGACGGACTTGACTGGTGTAGGGCGTGCGCTGTCTGAGATGCAGAGAGAAGGAGGAGGAAAATGAGCTTAAGAGAATGAGGAAGAATGAGTCCGAAGGGAGAAGAAGCAAACATAAAAAGAAAGGGGGTAGGGGGCGTCGAGTTTAAGGGATAAAAAGAGAGAGGAGATAAAAACTAATTTATTTACTTAGTGAGTAGGTATAAAATGAGTGGTAAATATTGAGCCTAAAATTAAACATGTTTTTGTCTTTTGGATCTAAAAATAATGGTTGACAATTATATACTTTCAAAATATAAATTAGAGTCAAGATTGATAGTTGAACTGATCAACTAAGGAAATCAACGATCTAAAATTTAGTCTCCGATTAATTTTAAACCAATTTATTTTAAATTCTAAAATTAAATAGTCAAATAGGAAAATAATTTTCTTTCAATCATATCATTTAAAATATTTTTCTAAACAAATACTACTAGTGACAATAACATAATATTATTGTCTAGTAATGGTGCATACACTAACATAAGACAGTATTAACGCACCCAATTAAATAAATGGGTCTGTAATCCTTCAAAGATTGAGGATGATTTCCTTTTGGAATAAGCACCAAGAAAGATGTTGTGATAGCCTTAGGAGACAAAGATTTTTCTGAAATTCAGAACAAAGTCCAGAAGTTTGGTCTTTAATATCTCCCAATTTGCCTTGATAAAGTTGAAATTAAACCCATCCAAGACCAACATTTATTTCCATCACAGGACCAAATTGCCTCCTTTTATTCCACCATAGAGATCGGCGGTTAACAAGCCATTTTCTTAAGAGAAATTTGTTTAAAAGAGATACCACATCCAAAAAGGGCGCCTAAATGATAAATTTGAAGAAAAATGATCCTAAAAAACCTCGTGGGTTTCATTTCCTTAATCTCTTCAACATTTTCAATCCAAGACTCACCAATCTTCAAAGCAGCCAACTAGTTCCTTCTCCTTCTTCCTTTTATAGAAGCATGAAAAAAGGTATTTACATCACCCTCTTGAATCCACTTTGTTCTAGATTTTTGCAAGAGAATGATTTCTTTTTTTATGGAGCAAATTCCAGAATTGAGCATTTAGAATCTGCCTCTGTTCAGGATTTGGAGCACTCCACAAGCCACAATTTCATTAAGAGAATTCAGCCCCTTCACTGTTTCGTCAATCTTGAGATCTACCACTACCGAAGACTTCTTTGTTCCAACACTTCAACTTATCTTTCATAAGCTTAAATTTCTCCTTAAAATAAAACCCTTCCTACCCTCAACCAGAAAGCTTTCCCAACACTCTTTACAAAGTCACAAAAACCACTATGGTCTAACCAACAATTGTTGAAGCGAAATGGCTTTGCCCCCTAATTCTGTTCACCACCTTTCAACCACAATGGACAATGATCAGAAATGTCTCTAACTCCAACCCATTGAACCGTAATCTTCCATTCCTGGATGATACCCTCTGACAAAAGAAAGCAGTCAAGTCTGCTCATCGAAGCACCATCAGAGCTGAACCATGTGAATTTTTTCCATGGCACAGGAATATCTACCACCTCCATAAAATCACCTGCAATGCACCATTGTCCCCTCTCAATCAAACACGAATAGTGTTATGTCTCCTCACCTCCATTAAAATATCCCTCCTACCCCCTCTCAATCAAACACAATATCTAATTAAAATCTCTCCTCTCACATTCTCTCTTTTGAACCAAACACACATGAGTACTTAGTAGTTAATAGTGACTTAGGCTCTATTTGGTAAAAACTAGCGGATAGCGGATGAGCTAGCTGATAGCGGATAACAGATAATCTAGCTGATAACGGAACTAGTGGTTGAGGTAGTATTGCATACTACTTTCTTCTCTCTATGTATATGGGTTAGAGTACCCCTTGTACTATATTTTTTCATAAATTTCTTTTGATTATCGAAACAAAAAGTGGATGAGGTAGCGGATTAAATTTGATGGGTTTGGTAAAACTAACAGTTGAACTAATTAATAAATATAAAATGACATAAAAGAACATGTTATATAAATTCTACATGTATATATATATATATTATTTATATTATTTATTTTAAAATAATTATCACTTTTGATATTTTAATTTATTTCAATTTATTTATCATTTAAAAAATTAAAATATTAATTTAGTTTTAATTTTAGTTTTTTGTGTATAAATAAATGAGATCATAAAAATAAGATGATATATTGATATGATTCTCATACAAAAGTTATTTTTTATCTTAAATATAATATAAATAGTGAAATTAATTATCATTTATTTAATCTGTTAAATAAATTAATTTTAAATTTTTTATATGAAATTTTATAATTTGTCTAAACTACATGTGACCAAATTTTATAGGTCACGGCATAAAAAACTTGAACATGCAAAAAATAAATAAAAATAAGTATGCTTAGGATTTTATTTTATTTAGCTAAGAATGAGTGAGAAATTTAAATAAGATAATATGGATAAAAATGGAAGAAAATGATAAGTTATAAGTTATAAGCTCAAACATTACTTCAAGTAGCATCCTGGACAAAAACACTATAAGCTAGTTCTAAAATGGTTATCAAGTGGGCGTATACCTAAAGACCAATAAATTATATCATAGATATGTAGATACTAAAATAAATATTTTGAATTCCATAAGATAGTTAAAAGCTTTCTCATGATTTTAGTATTAAGTTATTTGATAAAAAGTCACTAAGATAGTCGCTGTAAAAATCAAAGAGTTTGGAGCAAACAAAAAGGTGCCAAATTTTAATTGAAATTGATGGCAGTTCCATGCATTTTCATTTGCATATATATATTTTTATATCTTAATGAAAGTTCAAATTCAGTTCTTTTACATTCATTGTATTCATTAAATTCTCTATATTAGAAACGAGTCTTAAATGTTAATTACATGGAACGCAAGCTCTGTCCCATTCCCTAATATTAAAATATATATATACTCCCCTCCGGTCATAATACATGCAAAAATTTCTAATTTTTTGTCCAAAATATAAGCAAATTTCAACTACTTTCATCCTATTTAATGAAGTTATGCTCAAAATACCATTCATTTAATACAAATTGTGTTTTCCAATGACTCCTTTTATTCTCAACAACATAGTTTAATAAATAAGATGAAGGGCAATTTAGGTAACAAACTTAATTTTTTATTCTCAATGACTCTTTTAAATGAGATTAGCTAACCACCTTAATATGTGTGTTCCATTAAATTTTTGCTTATAATAGTGATCGAGGAAGGTAGCAATGGGCTATGTAATGTTGCCAATGGGAAATTGGTTCCTCACTGTTCATTCCAAGCACACTGATTGCAAATACATTCTCTTTTAATTTGATCTTTTTATATTTATTTTACATACCAAAATGTTAAATAAGCCACTTAAAACACTAATTTTTATTACATATCGATTGACTAGGTCCAAGTGAAGATATACCTAATTTACATTCAAAATTCAAATTTTGTAATCTTAGATAAGGATTTTGTTTCTATTTCGTAATCTTTTGTTAGCATTTTTAGTTCCTATCACTTTTTTAATGCCTTTTGTAAACTCTATAAATTGATGAACTGCTTTCTTGTATTAAAATGAACTGCAAATATTGCTTTCTGCACATAGATATGTATCATTCAATTTTGAAGAAGACTATGCCATATCTACAAGAGGAACATTAACAACCAAGTTTTGCAAACATGGTTTTGTCCAAAGAGAATAATTTTCATTACTTTGAAGTCAATAAGGACGAAGGAATAGTATCATTACTGCATATGCGACACCCTAACCCTTGAGTCATCACATGGTTTACCCGTTTACGGAAATAAAACTTAATTTGCTGGTTGCTTTTTGGGAAAATAATGTTTTCTCAACGTTTATCTTTTCAAAATATGGTGATAATTTTTTTCTTCTTTTTACCCTCATAACAACAACAACGTACTCAAATCACACTTAAATACAAAAGATATATAAGTCATAAAACTATATTGCCTCATATGTTTTCACCTAGATCATTATCAATTTTTGTTTATTCTCAAAACATAATATAACACAATAGGACCTAAGTGGTCGTAATTCAATGCACGGACACTACAACCGATAGAAAGAACATGCATGCCCCGAACTAGACAACCTTCGTCTTCTTGTAGGGATCATACCCCTTGTACGACGATATGTTTGTAAGGGTGAGATGCCAATATATGGATTTATCACCATAACTAAAAGCGCACCACAAAGAAGGCACATACACATATACATGTTTATAACAACATAAGCATTCATATTATAGCATCTCGTTTATCAATGGGTTTCACACCCCAAACGTCAATGTTGGAAAACTATGCATGAACACTTCAATACATCATCTAAACATTCACACCTAATCTCCGGAGACCCCCAATGTCGTTTAAAATGAGATGATCAGATCGATTGCCAAAGAGGCATCGTCGATTTTACCAGTAGCCCAACCGCCGCAGACAATTGAGAACGCCGATTTATGGTTTTTTTCATTGCGACGATTACCCAAAGACACAATGAATACGCCGATTATATGAATATCATACAGATACCATGATTAACAAATACGCCGAGACATGAACAAGCATCAAGATATGATGATTAACTTCGTAGGCACGTTGCCAAAATGCATGCAAGAAAAACATTTTATTCTCAACACTTTTCTTTGGGTTATATCTTTATTTGTCAAAGTTCTCAAAAGCTTATGACCCATCATCGTTTTAAACATCTTTACAACTTTTATTAACAACACAGGACCTCAAAGTCAGAGTGCTCAATCACGAAGCCCCAAGACCTTGTAATCAGTCTTAGGTTCGTGGTAATAGAAAACATCATAAATCTTTTACCATCGTTTATTACATCGTGAAGTAGGTACATCGTCTACCTACTAGACACCAAGTCTATAACGGCAAAAGAACACTAGTACCACGACGTCTCGTTACTGGGTTCCATATCGTGCGTTTTACATCGTTTTTGTACGGAAAAACAAATCCAAAATAGGATAACGTCATAAGAACACTAGTACCCGACATCTCGGTTACTAAGTTCTATATCGTCCTTTCGTCATTTTTCGTCTATGAAAACAAATCCAAAATAAGATCTCGAAACTTATCCAAGATTCACCGGAAATACGCCATCGAGTAAACTCATTTTACAGTAAAATCCTTTCTTTGAAATTCGTTTGTAAACGTCAAATCATAAGCAGATCCACTTTCCTTTGGAAACTCCATTTTTTTCCCGAAATAACGTCAAATCATCAAGAACTCTTTTCGAAAACTCAATTCTAAAAAAATAAACCAATTCAGATTAAATCTCTTCTCAAAATAAGTCTTGCTATTTTTAAACTTACACCGGAAAAAATTTGAAACTTGCCGTCGTTTAGCATTTTCCAAGAAATGTTTTTAAAGTCAAACTTTGACTTTTTTAAATTAATTTTATTATTATTATTATTATTAATATTTTTTATAAGGTATTTTCAAATATTAATTTCACAAATAAATTTTTATAATATTACGGAATTTCTTGCGTAAAATTAGCAAAGATAAAAAAATTTCCCAGTTACGCTCCTCACCGTGACTCATAAATTTTTTTTTACACTAATAAATCATTAAAATAATAATATTTTCAAAACTCATTATTTTTCCAAAATAATATTTTCCACCACTATTATATTCCAACATTTCCCATAAAACGTTGAATATAATTTTCCTGAACTATTAAAGTTTTTATTCGATTAATCGGTTGTGCAAACGACCATCATAGGCCTCTCAAACAACATTCAACAGATCATCGTAATTATATCACCAGGCATATCATGCATCATAGCAATATAATATACTACTACGGATAATTAAATAAATTAAAAGCAAGATAAATCAGACACGGATAAAACACAACGTAAACAACATAAACAAATAACCACAACCACATATAAATCATATAAACCACACTAAAAGCAATTAGTTATTGAGAAAATTCCTCAAGTAAGCTCCCCTTACCTCTTGAAGCTCCTCAGGTGAAATTAAAAGAACTCTGTCGATTGTCGGAAACCATCGTACCGTAAAATAATTAACCTTCAACAACACATCTAGACAACCACGTAAATAAACAATCACAAAACATAAAAATCCTCCTATGTTGGTCACGGCCTCATAGTGTTTAAGGACTAAACAAACTCCCAAAGTTGTTTAAGTCATGGATTAATGATTCTAGAATACTTAAGAAAATGGATTAAGGCTACACAACAAAGTTAAGAATCAAAACCATCCTAATCACTCTAAATGGTAGATTCGCTAACACAAGGACATAGGGTTAGGGTTTCCATTTTTGACAAACCAACTTAGATTTAACATAATCATTTATTAACTAGATGATTACATGATCACTTTGATAAAACTTAACTAAAATCATTCAAATTCCTCACTAATGAATTTCAGCCAAGACATGAAAGACATGGTTAGAAATTTCAACTTGATACAAGAACTTGGATTTAGCAAGTACATACCTAGAAGCATGATATCTATGATCATTTTCAAGTAGAAACAAAGTTCCTCCACCTCTCACTATAGGTTTGCAGCATGCTCAACAAAATGAGGAGGAATATTTTGTTTGCAACAATCTCTTGGATTTTGATAGTAGGGATGATTATAAGAACATAGAAAGTGGTTTCACATTTTTAGGATTTTTCTATGATTTATGGTGATTTTTTAAAGTTAAGAACATAAGCTTGAATCTAGTTTTGAACATGGCGATTTAAGACTTCAAAACATGCAAACTTATGAATAACATGACATTAAATGTAGTGTAGAGAGTAAGAATCACCTCTTGAAGAACAAGAAATGAGCAAGAATCACTAACTCCCTCTGAAAACTCAAGCTTTTCACTTGTAAGAAAATGGAGTTTTTGAGAGTTTGGAGAGGATTAAGAAGAATGTGGAAAAATGGATAAGCTCCTAGCTTCTTCCAAGAGCTTATGGCAGCCAGCCAAGGAGGCTGGCCATGAGAAATTGGGCTTGAAAAAGCCAAGTCCATTACCAAATTTTAAAACATAAAAATTACTTAGACTTTAATCAAAAACCTAGAAATTAAGAGTAGGAAATTGGTTTTCAAGGAATAACTCTTGGCCACAAAATTTGGGCCTCAAACTGCAGCCCAACATGATTTGGATGAGTGAAAAACTGATCCACTTCACTTAGTGTATCATAGAAACTAGTTTGGGGACAAAGTGCAATTAAGAATAAGTTTAGGACCAAAATGCAATTTCCATAGAAATTGTCATCGGGAGCCATGTGCACCATTAATGTGTTCACAGGGTGACTCACCATATTTGACTCATTGGTATCGTCAGTTGCGGCTCCAGGAAATCCTTAATATGCTCCGTTGCTTCCCGATTCAATATAGGATAAAAATATATTTCACTTTTTTTAGTGAAATATTTAAAGCAATTACAAAATCGTAGGAAATTAAATAAAAACCTTAAGTTTTTCGTTCATGAGTAAAAATTAGGTCTTTGAGAAAGCGGTATAATTATCTATCAATGAAGTGTGATTAAAGCATTTTTCATCTCGTTCATGAATTAAAATTAGATTTTACGAGCATTAAACTTTTCTTGTCGGTGAAAAGCGAGGCAGAGTCCCTTCGAATTTTCAACCCAAAGATTTCATCGTAACCTTATAATATAAAAAGCATGATATACAAGTGGTAGTGGTTTACCCAAAATCATTTGAAGTCTCGAGGATAAAAATATATATTATATATTTATTATCGATATTAGGAAATAAGCGGAAATCGGGGTGTTACGACATAGACAACTTCCCGCTAAGCATATGACATAGACCATCAAATTATCAAATATTTTAAGATCTATAAATTAAGTTTAGTGAAAGTATATATATTCTAAAATTTTAGAAGTTAGAACAGTACCAATATACTATCATTTCACATCTATCGAATCTTAGTTTTTAAACTTTAAATAGTAATAAGCATATTTAGCAAAACAAGAATACAAGATGAAAGGGTTGACCCTGGTTTTTTCTTCCAAAACTTATATTTTTTTGGGACATTAATTCTTCAATATCCAAACAATGTTGGCTAGGTAACATTTATAATGGATATGTGAGTGATGGTAGTTGAGGAGAGAGAATAATAGGCATTATTTTTCCTTTCAAAACTTGCCTCACTCCATGTGTCATTGGTTCTCAAATGATTCCCCTAGAATAAAATTATGGCTATCCTTTTCATGTATTTATTGCTTCCATACTATGCTCATGATTCTCCTTTTGTTTAAGCCTTTGTCTTTATATTTGTATCTTTGATTTTGCCGATGTATTAAAGCTTTTGTTTTATTTATTTAGTTACGATGTTCATCTTTTTTCCTTATTTTTATTTTTATTTTTAGAAATCACATTAATTTTATTTTGTTTAATTATCTTTTGGTCTAAACCGGAAGAAAGATTTGTGTGATGTTTTGTTTTATTTTTTGCAATTTCAGTTTAGAAAAGAAATACTTAATTGATAAAATTAAGTTTTCACAGCAGAGTGTAGGTGTGAGCATGCGGATGGCAGCGTTGGTGCATGTAGTGATTTTCTCTACCACAAAATTAAAGAGCCAAGGGATGACACCCGCCCACACATTCCTTTTGGAAACCCCAACCTAGGTAAACATCCCCCTTAAACGATTGCATGCAGATGGCAGCGAAAGTTGCATGCGAATCGCAAAAACTTTTGACCCTCTTCACCTTGATAAACGTCACATAAGTCAATCATATTAATTAGTATAGTGACCAAATTAAAAAAATATCAATTAATTAATAATAATTTATTCTTAATTATTAATAGGAGAACAAATGGAGGGCATGCAAAGGGTGTGGTAGCTAACAGCCAAACATGTGTGGTGCGATGGTGCATGCAGATCAGCAGATGCCAAGAAAAATAGTCAACATTTCCTTCCACAATTAATGTTATTAACTTAGGTGATGTTTAGCTGCATGTATATCGTTTGGTCTAACACATGGATGACAGCAAGGGTGGTAGCTAAGAACACATGGAGAACACATCTGCATGTTTATCTAACAGATGGTGGCGTCATGGTGCATTGCAGATGGACATCTTTTCTGAAATTAGAAACAGACAGCTCATGTCATCCTACTTGTCCATTTACTTTCTCACCCACTGGACCAAATTGCTGTTTTATCTTCCCAAAAAAAGACAAACTTGGTTGAAGTTTTGATTTTTGTGAATCAACCATTAA
>JAUPTC010000530.1:0-45515 GCA_030762895.1 Sophora flavescens
TTTGTAATATTCTTTAAGGGATCAAACTGTCAGATAAATTAATCTTTCATAGACTAATCTGACAGATGTCTTTATTCATTGGGACATAGGTTTGTTCTTATATGAAATTTCATTGGTTCATCAATTTTATAACTTACTTATGTATGTTTTCATTGGCTTCAACTGTATCCCATTTCTCAATTTCTTCTAACACTCCTCGTCGTATTACAAGTTGGTCTTTTTTTTCCATCAAGTGGGAGGAGGTAGAAATCATCCTTTTCTTCCATTTCGACCCTTGATTACGTGGAGACAAGAATCGTCGTTCCCTTCTAAAGATGCGTGCTTGGTTATTCTAGGCTTCATGTTGTTTTCATGGGGACTTAACTATTATGCATTACAAGTGTAAAGATTTTTTTACATCGTCAATCAATCGTAAGTTGTCAAGTCATTAAAAACATTTGACCCTTATGACCTTATATGTCACACATTTGAGATGATTCGTGATTAGTTGACAGTATAAAAATCTTTACAAAGAGTACCAAAATCAAACTCATTTCTTATTTATCTTTGTTAGTCATTAGGTTTAATTACTCTAATGCTCCTTGAACTATTTAAAAATTTTTAAATAGGTCCCTTAACTTTAAAAGTTTGTAGTTGAATCCTTAAACATATAAAAAATTGTAATTGAGTCGTTCGTGCATATCTCTGTTAAGGTTCCGTCAGAGCTCCCAAAAACTATAGGATCTTATTTGAATTTTCTCAAAAAGTTAAGGGATCCACAAATGCAGGAATGTATAAATCACTTAATAGAGACTTAATAGAAACTAACAAAGATGTGTAGGGACTCAATCACAACTTTTTATAAGTTTTTGTATCTAATTACATACATTTAAGGTTAGGAACATTCTCTTTTAAAGGGTCTTGCTAACGAGTACCCTAACGATATTAAGGAACCCACAAAAGGAAATCTTAATTGGAAAACTAAGTGTAAAAAAGAGTATTGCTAACGAGTGCCCTAAGGACATTGATTGATTAAAGAACCCACAAAAAGAAAATCTGTATTGAAAAACTAAGTGTTATATTTTTCAATATATTAAATTCACAACTTCACGTACAAATTTTTCTTTCTTGATTCCTTCAACAATGTCTTAGGAGTAATCGTTAGGATTCTCCTTTAAAAAATTCCAAATAATTTTAGACATCAATTGAGTAATTTAACCTAGCCATTATTAGTCGATCAACCCATGCTTAGGTAATATACTAATATATAATGCATGAAATGGGAAATTCAAAGCTTTACCCACAAAAGGTTATAAAATGCAGAGAACGAAAATAATGATGAAAAAGGCACAAAATTACTATGAAATTAATAGATAGATACCTAAATAATGGATTTATGTTAGATAGATACCTCCTCATCTATGTTGGGGATGCAATTTTCGCTTTGAGTATGAAATCTTGTGGATTTATATTATAGAGTAACTGTAATGGAGATGGCAGCAGGTGGAAGTGGGATTTCATTTGTCAAAGCAAAGAGGACAAAGGGTTTCACTGCCCTTCTTACTTCTGCAGCTTGTGAGTAGTTTTTTATATTTCTTCTGCTATTTGATGCCATGCAATATTGTTTTTTGCTGACTAAGTTTGCAAGTCATTGCCAATTGCAATCCCTTTGTTTAGTTTCTATCTCTGATTGTTTTGAAATTAGTGCTTTTTTTACTGGATTCTTAATGATTGAAATGTTTGTCCAAGAAAACTATGTTCCAGACACAAGTATGGAAATGCTTGTTTTTATGTTTGGGAAGGGAGGAGTAAGATTTGCAAAGAGTTGGATTGGAAGTTGGAACAGTTTCACACATGAAAATCAAAATGAAATATTCATGGTTAGCAATGTAACTTACAAGAAAGAAAGGAGGCTTAAAGAGGCCCTGAAACTGTCATTGTCTCTTCAAAGTTTAGTTTTACACAACTAGCTAGGCTTCAATAACATAAACTAAAAATCTAAGTGGTGTTTGTTTTGTTTCTATTTTCATTTTCACTTGTTATATTTCCACCAATAATACAAAAATGCTACATTATTTTCACTTTGTTTCTTTGGTGAAAAGACAACAATTGAAAATAAAAACTGAAAACAAACCAAAACACCCCCTTAGTTAGGTGCAACAAAAACAGTAAGTACTAAGTACTGTTGTAAGAGACTCAAGTTAAAAGGGCTTCTCTAACTGCTACCAGCCGATTTTTCTTCCAATAGCAACTATAGCCAAAGTCATTTTGACTAGTGGTTCCATTGTTCCTCTTATTTATGTATACTGTTACCATTGCCTTTGATTGTTGTACATTTGTAATTAGACTTTGAAGCTACCAGGCTCGTCATTCTCTTCATATTTCCCTTCCAGCTGTATACTCTTAAACCACTTTGCACATGCAATATAAACAACCAAGTCTATTGATGTCAATGCAGCTAAGAGGAAGTAAAATCTATCTAGGTGACCTCTGTTAAGGTTTCCAGGGATCCACCCTGGCATGTTATCCTCTGTGGAGATCTTCATAACCATACTAACAAGTAAGCTACTCACATAGTTCCCAAGGGAGATAGATGTCATGCAAAGTGCACTTCCAAAGCTCTTTAAGCCATCTGGTGTCTGAGCATTGAAAAACTCTAACTGGCCTACATACATAAAAACCTCAGAAGCTCCTATTAGTGCATACTGAGGAATTTGCCAGAAGATGCTTAGAGAGCTGGTGCCAATGCAGTGAGGGCATCCTTGTTTTGTATACTTGAGCCTATAACATTCAACTATTCCAGCTGAAACCATTGCCATTACAGCTATAATAAGTCCAATTCCCATTCTTTGAAGCTCAGTAAATCCCTTAGAACTTGTCTTTTTAAGTTTTCCCACGAGTGGATCGATCACTTGACGGTATATGAAAATGAAGATAGCGACACTGAGAATATCAAAGCTAGACATGCTTGCTGGTGGTATTTTGAAATTGGAAATAGTAGTTTTCATAGCAGCACCTTGCTCCACGAAAAGAGAAGCCATTTGTGTGAAAACCACTGAGTATATTATGGTGCATAGCCAAATTGGAAGAAGTCTTAGTATGCACTTCACTTCTTCAACTTGAGTTATAGGGCAGAGACGCCATGAGTTATAAATGCCTCCTTTCTGGTCCTCTAGATCTCTTGAAGATATAAATGCTGCCTTATCCAAAAACCTGCAAGACAGATGACAATTCAAATGGTTATAGCTCAGCAGAATCAAGAATGACTTATTATGCTCAAAATCAACAGGGTTCAACTTGTAAGTCATGCCATGTTCTTAGCAAAATGATTACATAAACATCAGCTGCTTATGTGAAAGTAGTCCACTATGTGGTTTCAGCTGAAATTAGCTTCAACTACTTACTTGAACCCATGTGTGTGGAGAATCTTTCTGTTGCCATTGTTGGAAGATTCTTTTGCATGCACGACATATAAGTCCTCTCCGTTTGATGTAATTTGAGCTCTCCATTTCTTTGATGCAGCAACAAAGACTTGGCAAAACCTGGAAAGTGGATTGCCATTGGGTTTGAAGTGTCTATATCTTGGGGTCCCAACAAGAAACAAGACAAGGGCAGCAAAGGCAGACCCTGCAGACACCCAGAACCCAAGAGCCCACATTCCTGCATCTTCAACATAGCCTAGAATGGTGTTTGAGAAGAGTGAACCAAGGTTCAAAGCCAGGTAGAAGTAGCTAAAGAAGGCCACCTTTGAGTAACCCTCCTTGGAATGCTCTTCATCAAACTGATCAGCCCCAAATGTGGCTATATTTGGTTGATATCCTCCATTCCCCAAGGCAATTAGATAGATTGAGAGGTAGAACATCCCCATCTCCAAGCTTGAATGTTTGCCACATTGAAGTGCTTCATTCCCACAACCTTTTGGTCTAATCAAGGAGAGGTATGATGATAAGGACAAGGATATTAGACCCTGTATCAAACCAGAAGATTAGTTAATTACTGAAGGAATGTACTAGCTATAAATTAAAGAAGAAGAGGAAGAATAAGGAGAGGAAAAGGGAGTTAAGAGAATACTACTTACTACTACAAAGATGGCCTGAAAGATGGCACAAGTTTTGTATCTTCCCCAATATGAATCACTAAGGAAAGCACCTACAAGAGAGAAGATGTAAACTGTGCCAGTCCACTTGCTCACATTGTTAGCAGCATCAGCATTTTCTTGTCCTAACACCCTTGTCAAGAACAACACTAGGTTCACTCCGACCCCAAAGAATGCAAGGGTTGCTAGACCTTGGTTCACTGAAAATTGATGCAATCAACAAAATACAGAACAAGCAGTGTTAGTAATGTATACCATATTTTAATTTTAATTAAACACACTCATGCTTAGTTGGGTATGCACACTATGCACAGATAAGCGACTTTCACTAAATAGAGAGTTTCATAAGCCTGAAAATTGGGTTGAGAAGCATACAATTATAGTCTTTCACTAAATAATTAGTGCTAACTTACTGAGGTTGTAGAAAATGAGGTGCAAATATGCTCAAGACAAAAGATTCATGTACGTATTTATATGCATGTGGCTAAATCGATATATATTAGGAATACTAAATACCTCTTAAAGGGTAGTTGATCTTGTCACTTACTGCACGTGCGCTGTTTGTACAAATGGATCAGAGGCTGTGATTACTGATCACAACTCCAAAAAATGTTCACTGAGAATAGTGCATTTTGCCACTAATAAGCATTACGTACTACCACCATAAATGTGCACACATGATATATAATTAGCAAATACTTCATACTATAAAAATGTTAGCTATTTCAGGGTTTGCCTTTATAAGGCAGACCCTCATAGGCATCTAATAGTAATGGTTTCACAAGCAAAATAACACTAAGAAAATCCTGAATTCGCATGATATAAGTATCAGGAATTATTTAACAAACTACCCCCTTTGCACAACGACAATACCATGTATCTAGAAGCCTAGAAAGGCCTTCCAAGCTCACCACAAAAATAATATTTATAAGAGAAAGGGATTACTTTTTTTGGTGGAAAAACCGATCGAAATTACTTCTTATAAGAGTTGGACCACAAAGATTGCAAAACTCTTCTTTAAGAGTTTTAACAAAAAATAATAATTTATTTTATCATAATGGGAGTGGACCGCAATATTAAGCAAACTTTACAAGTTTGAATTCTAAAATTATCACTTTATAAGTTTTACCTAATTGTCATTCAGTCATCCTTAAGCTCAAAATTACGCCAATAAAAGACATGAAAAACTGGTTAATCCGGAGAAGAATGGTATTTACGAAATTGATAAGTTATAAAAAACATTAATTATATATGATATTCTCGCATCATTTTTCTTTATACTTATTTTATAATTATAGATCAAGTCACTTTTGCTTTCAAAATAACAATAAGGTAGATGATAAATAATTATTTATGATTTAAGTATAAAAATGTGATGTGATAAAAAAAAAGTAACCAAATCAATATTTTTTCAAATTCTTAGTTTTTCACTTTAAAGTCAATCTCACTCTAAAAAAAAAGTCGAATATGATATGTACACACTTTACTGCGCTGGCGCACTTTTTCTCCTCACACATAGTTCACAAAAATCCTATTATCCTAAGGAGGGTTCTTATAATTGTATGATTGTGACCTACCAAATTCCCTTCACCTCTAGTATCTTATTTTTGGAACGAAGTGTGCCCAGTGAGCATTTATCAGCAAACAAGCAGCAATTACTGCTTATCAGTTATCATACTGAGCTATCCATCAACTCATTTTCTATGCCGTAAAAATTAATATAGAAACTCGCTCTTCCTTTGCACTGAGAAATTGTTACATAAACTTAAAGCAATTTAAGTTTAATATATTATATCAGTTAATAATTAAATATAATAATAATTATTATTATTAATGATATAATTAACATAGTATAACTAATTTGAATTTGAATACCCCTAAATTTTTTCAAGAATCTTTTATGGATTTATGTTTCATGACACGTGGAAACGACCTACGTCGTGCCAGATCCTTGTACTGGTTACGTGTCAGGAACGGAATCCATTAAAATGCATGCTAATTTCGTTTCATCAGTCTCGTGTGGTTTATGAAGATTCAGAATCTCTATCCCTTTTTCCTTCTCTCTTATCAACTCAACCAAGAGGTACTTTAATTATCTCTCTAGAAAGTTATGTGGCACGGTGGAGCATAATTCAGCCAACTATATAAGGCCTTGTTGTAACTGGCTGCAACTTAAAAAAACTCTAAATAAGCGTTTGGATAATAAAAGCTCTCAAATTAACGCTTGGTTGTAGGAACTTATTTTATGAATATAATTAAATGAAACACAAGTTCCATTGTATAAGTTGTCTTTTTCTACTGTTTGAAACTGATAAGGTGACCGAGAGAGCTTGTTCGTTTGTGGACCAACTTGAAAGCAAGTTACAAACTTCCTTCTATTCCTCTTGATAAGCTATCTAAGATACATATACTCTATAAATAAATTAATATTATTACCGCGTTTTTTTCATCAACATTTCTGTTGGACAAGGTTCATGAAACTTCTACGGCTCCAAGTGCTGCCACGACTCACCTCTGCTGCCACGACTCACCTCTATCATCATAAACTATACGTAGACGTATCACACACACACATAATTGAGCTTAATAATGAGCTCAAACAATAGATCATCATTATATACCTTTTCATGCAGGGATACAATATTGATTCGCCCCTAACAAAATTGATTTATATAGGGGTACGTAGGAAAATGAAGGGGTATCCATAGATGATCGTCAGGAAATGGTTGCATAGAGCTAACCAATCATTTTTTACATAATTGTATCATTGAAATGAGTTTAGTTAAACATTATATAGTTGTTTATAAAAGCTGATTCTACAAGCGGCAAGCAGCAAGCAACCAGTTCTTATATAAGTAACCCTAATAAAAAAGAGAGAGAAAAGAAACAGAGAATTCTATTGACTACATTCCTCCGGAAATTAAAATGTACAATAAATATTAATAAATATGTGACTAATTTCGAGGACTCATTTGATAAAAAATTTAAAATTATATTATTGGAAAGTAAAGTTGTTTAAAATCATTTTTTATTTATAAGCAAATGTTAAATCATTAGTATTTATTATATTAATGAGGAAGTTGAACCTATAACTTTCATCTTATCACTCTAAATCCTATCTTCCTCCCAAATCATTAAACCACCTTACAACTCTCCTTTGCTTAAAATCGTATAAAGTAAAAATTGGTGAGGTAAGATAATAAGACCCATGGGCTATTGCAAACGACACGCGCGTGAAATAAGGACTAGATTATACACATGATTTGATGCGTTATCATGTTACAAAAAATGTAATGCACTAAATAATTAAATATAATAAAATAAAAAACTCTGCTATTTATGTTTGGAGCTTACAGAGTATGATAGTTGCAGCGACCCATCTCCCAGATTTGGTTCTGATTGCAGGGCGGCCATGCCAATCAACACTGCCATCAAAAGTGAACTCTTCTTCTGATTCTTCTTTGAACTTGTCCTGCAGAGAGTTTTGAACACACAAAAGAAGTGGCAGGATTGTTAGTACTAATAATGCTTTCATAGTTAAATACATATATTAATATTAGTAACTCAAAAATGGACCTGGCCAGTGATCAAGGGAAGTATAGTGAGAAACAAGAAATGTTCAAAAGTACAAATGGTGATAGAAAGGAAGAAAGGGAAGGTAAAAGAATGAGTGATTTTTCAAGTTTTCTTCAGAAATAAGGTATAAACAATGGAACGGCAACACTAGGTAACACTTTGTTCTTAATTGGTGGATCAAGTACGAAGTGATTGCATCATTTTTCTTGATAATAAAAAGTATAAACAAAACATATATACTTGGAAAGTTATATATTGCATAACTGACCTCTTTGCAAACTTCTAAGCAGGCCATTTCGTGATCTCAAACACAAAGACACAAAAGAGGTGGTTCTTCTATTAAGTTATCAACCTTCTGTGGAATGCTGAAGAGAAAACTCTAGGAGAGGGAGAAGGTTGATTTGGATGAAGGAGTGTAGCTAGAGGAGGCAAAATTTGCACATGAAGCAGAGGGTGGGAGTAGTGGTCAATAAATAGAGGAAGGAAGGGTGGCATGAACGGTGAAGATTTCAGAGCACTGAGACTAGGAACATCCCACGTGTCATTCATACTTGTCCAATTGCCATATAAAAAATGAATAATTTTAAATTTTCCTAACTCCTTATAATAATTCTCCTACTTATGAAATAAATAAAATATTGAAGACTTTATATTCTTTTGACATTGAAAATTACTTCTTCATTCAACATTTATTCGTTTAGTAGTATGAAAATCAACAGGAAGATTTAATTAGAATATATAACAAAAACTAATAAAAAATGGATCTAGTTTGTTTTATTCTGGTACAAGACTACTAATCTTCTGATACTTTTTTTTTTTTTTGGAATCTACTAATTGGGATCTTTGACCTTTCAAATGGATCTATAAGTATCATCACAAGTTTAGAACTTTTGGAGCCACTATGAGACCAACCTCTTTGTTCCTCCTCAAGAATGAGTTATGCGGGATTTAAGTAGAGGTTCTCTCTCACAAACTCAGCTAATTAATCTTCTAATACTAAAAAAAAGATATTAAATAAAAATAAATAAATACATTAATGTTTTCAAAATATAAGAAGCATTTGATACTTTGTGTAATAATTGGTGAGGTTGGGTAGGAGGATGTCCTAGGAAGACTTAGAATTTAAAAAGAAAAAATTATAAACTTTACTGATAATCGTAAAAAAAAATTATTTAACAAAAAATATTAAATAAAAATATATTTGATATTTTAATAGCATAATAAAACATCTAGTATTTTTATTTAATATTATATAATATTTTTTTATAAAAATATTATATTAAATCAATTAAATCAAATACAATATATACATGGGATGACAGCTATTAACAGATGCAAAGATTTTTCTTTTGGACTGAAATATATGGCAGGTCGACGTCTCTTTTGGTACCCACAAAATTTTCATTTTGGCCTATATTTCCTCTTTCTTTTAATTCTTCAAATTAATAAGTATTGCTATTTTTTTTAAAATGTTACTATTTTGATGAGTTAAATATATAACTACCAGTTGTTTTTGTAAAGGAAATCTCTCGCTTTAGATTCTAATTTTTATTGTCTCAAATTATTGTTGTTAATTAGTTTAATGATTTTAAAAGGGCAAATCATTGGTTAATGAATAAAAAAAAATACAAATTTTATATTGAAAAGTGGTGTATTCAATATATTAAAAGTTTAGAAGTTATGCTTTTCAATACAAATTTCTATTTTTTCTTTCTTTAATAAATATCCTTAAGGCACTAGTAAGTTATATTATTTCAATGCTTCTTATTATGGCTATATCCTCCATTAGGGCGAAGACATTAATTAATCAGTTCAAGACATTTAAAATGGCAAATTAATCACGAGTGTAAGATATTTTAAGACGTCTATATCTATTTTTCATTTATCACTTAAAAGGATTAGTTTTTATATATATATATAAAATATTGAATGCTTTCTTCTTTAGGTAATTAATGATAAGTCAGTAATATTGATGATAAGTGACTCTACCAAATATAGTTTACCAAAAAAAATAAACAGCCACACTACCAAATATAACCAAGGATGTATTTTTGGTTATGACATGTAATTAATGTTAAGTGAGATCATCCAAAGCTTAACCAAAAATCTTTGAAGGCCGTAATTGAGGATAAGTGACTTATCCAAATCTATCTAAGGATGTAAGTGTATGTGTAGTTATTTATGTTTAATCAGGATTCTCTCATGTTGCCCTCTGTAGCCTCTTTCCGCGGTTTAATTTGGATCGTCTATCTAGATCTGACAGTTCAGATTAAATGAAAATTAATAAAATTAAAGAAAATAAAAATAAAAAATAAAAACCATTTTTTAGTAACCCCTTGCATCTTCTCCCCCTTCCTCGTGTCGCACAATTTTGCATTGCTGAGAGATATGGACACGATTTTGAGAGTTCTTTTTCACATCTTTGGAGGGATTCAAGAGCTAGGAAAGGTGCATGAAGAATATCGCTTCCGTAAAAGGGATTCTTTTCTTTATTTCTTCATATACCTTTATTTGGATTTGGTTTTCTTTTCTTCTATGGATTGCTAATTATATCATAACTATGGGAAGTAGTGTATTCAATATATAGGGAAGTTATATACTTAGTTTTTCAATATAATAATATAACTTACTGGTGTTGATATATAGCAAGGTTATTCAACATAGGGTGGACAAGAAACCGACCTCCGACCGAACCCGTTAAACCTGATGACGTTCTGAAGTGCTCTGAACGGATGGAAGCGGGTCGGCACAGCGGGGCGTTTCATACGGGGGGGGGGGTTTCAATTCTCTCTAACAAATTCCGTGGTGGATCGAACCCGACCAACCTTCATCCCATACCTCCGTCTCCAGCAACAAAAAAGGAAGAGGAAGATGAGGTGAGGCTTTTCTCCTCACGTTCGGAAGAGAAAAACAGATCTGAAGAAAAGGAAGAGGAAATAGAATGTAAGTGGGGAGAGGAAGACTGACAGGCGCGACTGAGATGCAAAAATGGAGACTCAAAGGTGCCACTGAGATGCAAAAATGGAGACTTTGAGGCGAGGGGGCGAGGGCAGCCGCCACAGTCATGACAAAAGAGAAACAGATAGTAACTCTTAGGTAAGCTTATTAGGGTTTACAAAAACAAATATTGGGCCCAATTTCTTTTAAAAATGTAAGGGAATTAAGTAAGATTTTTATGCTTTATAAAAAGGCCCAACTAGTACTACCATGTGTTTTTTGATTTATTAAATGGCCCAACTAGTTCGATGGCCCACACTCTGTAATGGTTGAACCTAATTACGCTACATTTCACTCAGCTCTCACAAGTCATAACCCTAGCGCAGCTGCTCCTTACTCTCACTTTCCTCTCTCTTGCGCCAATCCAGCTTCCAGACGAGAAGACCACCGCGTGACCATCGTCGTGCCGCCGCGTCACCATCCAGCCCACCGCCGCACCGCACGGGACCTCATGGCATCATTGCCTCTTCTCCTATTTTGCCCCAGATCTCCTCACCCTCAGATCTTTATATGCATGTTTTGGTTTCTGGGTTTTTTATTCTATCTTCTACTCTTCTTCATACGAGAAACATTTTTTTTATGGAAAAGCTTGGATCTGGATTACTGGTTTAGTAGTGATGTCGATGGTATTTCTGATTTAACCCATATCAACCGACCCGTTCAACCCGCCACCCGTACAAACACCGATCCACCCAAACCGAAAGCTAAAACGGACGGAGACCGGCCTAGTTTTACATACTTCGGTTTTCATCGGTTGGCATTTTTTGGCCAGAATCCGACCGTAACTGACCGATGTCCAGCCCTAATTCTACATTAGAAGACAATCAACTCCTGGTTCGTGATTCAACCTCTAATTCGTTATTGATTGTCGCTCTCCCTTTCGTGAAGGTTGGTGATCAAGTTCATCCTTTGAAAGATGCTTAAGATCACGAACCCATAAATCCAGGATATATTCATAACCTAGAATCTTAATAATCGGCATGATGTAGATCCTAGGTTGTGTGATAAATATATATTTTAGAATGTATGCCTGTAGATTTAACGCTTTTGCATAAACAATAAAGAATCTAAGAATTATCTAACACAATAACCAACAAATAATAAATATATATAATAATTCATCGAAACACTATATTTTTCTTTTGAAAAAAAAAAGGTGCCGCGAGGATGAAAACTATGACTATGAGAGCTTTGGATTCCTCGTTTGGTCGCTCATTGGTAGCTAGTTTGATATTTGACAGTTTTCAAGCCCTCCCTTAAATGCATTCCAGGTTGGCGTACAGACAATTTTGGTCTGACTATGTAATCCCCAGCTTAATTAGTAGACATTCTATAAGATTAACAAATTACATTTCACATTAAGCAGCAAATCGTTATATCATATAATGGAAGTCTTCTATCATACTACCAGCTAGTGTTCTAATTCTTTGTTTGTATTAACATCAAACAATTGTGGCGCGGATCATGTATTGGGTCACTCAACTAGACTGCAATTATTTGTCAATCAGCTGAATCAATATTGACTAACCAAGATCATCCAAATTAAGATTAGCTGAACCAAGACCAACTTTATAAATTAAGATGAGCTGAATGTATATAGCTACTAAGCTAAGATAGATAGAAGAGAAATTAAGAGTATACACAGGTCAGTTTGGGTCGAATTTGTATATATTGTTTGTTAAACATGAACCAAACCGATCCGATAAAAAACTAGTTGTTATGGTTGACAAAAAACACTTGAAATTTATAAATTTATTAGTACCTCTATGGGTTTTGTTTTTTTTGCGAACAGTATCTCTATGGTTTAAACTCAACATTTTTTAACAAGTAACGAAAATATGTGTAGCTGCAAAAACTCAAGATACTGCAGACATGCTAGCAAGTGTATCTTTAACATAAAAGTCCCAGCTAATTGATTAGTACTTTAGCAGATGATTCTCACAGATTGATTGAATTTTCTGTTCTGAGAAGGATGTTGAATTCTTAATGACATTACCCATAATTATCATCATCAACAGATATTTCTTGTCAAATGCCATATCATATGAGTATGCAACATTTTTTTTTTTTTGGGTGTGTGTGAACAGTAACTACATTAATAACTAGCTAAGAGAAAACTCACAAAACTCCAGAGAATAAAAAAATTAAAAATATATTTCCCAGCTGTTTTTTGAGAAAAAAAGTGCAGGCCACGTGTGCTACCAGATATATATCAGGTCCAATATGCAGTATGCATCATCACCATGCAGGCATGCACTACAGTGTGGATATAATTTATTTGAGATATGCCCTTCTTATATATATATCAACCTATCCTCTCCCAAAAAAAAATAAAATTGGAAAGAGGTGCTTGGTCTATGGTGCACATCACCTCACATTTGTGTTAGGTGATAGAACTATATATATGTGTGGACAATGAGGTGGGAATCATATGATAAAAATGGTATGAGATGATCTGTGCACAAAAGTGTGTTGGTAGAATATGTCAAATTTGGTAACTTCTTGTTAATTTTATTCATCCTTTTGAAGAAGCAAAGTAGAAATTAAAGTAGGATCCCAGTATAATTTTTTATTCATACATTAATGCAATTAAGGCTACCTTAAGTCTTTTATCTTGATTGGGTTATATTGGTAAATGAATTATACTGCTAGAGATAGGTTAGATTCATTTCTTTACAAGGAACTGTCCACTGTCCTATTCAGAAACCATTCATGCGTAAGATGTCAAAATTTCAAAGAGCAAAAGAAGCTTGTTGCAAGGAACCCATCTGTTATGCACGAAGCTAACACACTCCAATATCCCCCTTTTGTCTGAGATGGAAAATGATAGAAAAAGAAAGAGCTGACAAAAGCAAGATGACCATTTACTCAATGTGTGGGGTGCATTGCAAGAGGAAGGTCATGACAAAAGAGTGATTGTAAAGTTTGATGCATAATTCCAAAGTATATATAAGTCGGTAAACCAAGTCAATTACATTATTACTTAATTAATAATTAGCTATTACAATCTACTTCAATTAAGAAAAAAACTCAGGTACAATCCTATAACTATGTTAAGTGTTGTTTTTATTAGGATTAAGACATGTGTAATAATTCATACACATATTATGTTTTTATTGATGAGTTATTATACATGTCATAATTCTATTGAAAAATAACACTTAATGTATCTATGGAATTGTATTTAAGTTTTGTCTTTCAATTAATTATATATATTGGTCTAGTATATACAATTAATTTTAATACTGTAAGTTTATGCAAGAATTTCTCTTATAGGTATAACAAGTCAATTTTAAGTTAATGACTACCGTCCCAATACAATTTCAACATCTGCTTTTAAAGATGATGCCAACATGAAGGGTGAGGATTGATGGTAATAGCAAGTCAGTAGGTAGAATTTCAAATCAAGAAACTTTCCATTAAGATTAATAAGTTAGCAAATTCACTAACTTTTGGCTATGAAATGGAATTGCTCGTATTGCGTCAAACGTAAATGACTTATCAACACAACAGCAACACCATAAAGCAGCAGATTGTGGATTTTATGCATCCCGTCTGTCTTCTCTCACTCACACGTACACATATTAAATCATTAAAAAAATTATATCATCTTGATCATGTATGATTCAAATGCTTTGATTTATTTCTTTTACTTTCTTATAAAGATTATCTTTCGACTTGATACTTCTCTATGTTACACATACATAAATAAATATATATATATATATAAATAAAGTCTCTTCAATAGTCAGATCCCACCCATTGTTCATAATTAATTATAATTTATAAACATCAACGTCATGACCAAATTTTTATCAGGATAATACTCATATTATGGAACAGGTTGAACGTATATGGTGAGGCAGACAAACCTGTTTCTAGTCCATGCTGACGGTCACACATGCACACTTTCGTTGGTTGTCATTCGGTGGGTTCTTCTGTTTGTCCTTTATAATGACAAGAAGTCAAATATTTTACTGTTGGTGTTTCAATCTTTGGATTCACTTATCACTCTTCTCTGATCTTTCAACTCTCACTCATATTTATAGTACTAGCTATTAATTATAGTCTCTTCGGTTGATAGTGTCATGAAGGGTTTAGATTCATTGTTACCTTTGGTAAACTGTTGCATCTTCAATATGGGAAACATCATTAGCTGGTATGAACTACACATATTTTTTGTTTGAGCTAGCTAGGCACGTTTTTAGTGTCACATTATTTTTATCTTACTTTATCTGTTTCCTAGGGTCCATCAGATACAACAAGATATGTGATCTGGCTTGCTATTCACACATATGATAGGTAGTTTACTAATTAATTCATAATCAATTAACATATCTAATCAGTAATCACTACATAATAATACACGTTGTTCATTAAGTTGTGTGAAACAAATAGTAAGCAAAAATATTTTACGTTTTTGATGTGTGTGTTTGAACATTGAGTAATTTACTCATCAGTGCGCACTAATTAAAAACTTACGCATGCTTAGTCTAAGTGAGATTGCGGGGTTCGATCTCGTGATACCTTAATTTCCCCTTTCCTATAAGACCTAAGTATGCCTCTTATTAAACAAAAAAAAAAAACTTGCGCATGCTTACACTTTGATAACACATCTATACAAGGTGAATGGCAAAGATGGCAAGCACATCTTTTATTTTCTTTTATTTTTAAATATTTTAAATACATAATCAACAATGATTGGATGATGCTTCTAGGGTACCATTGATAATTTAGCTGCACCAATGCAGTTTTTATTTTGCCCAATGATTGACAAGGTCTCATTTAATGGTCCGATATATGTAATTTAATATTAAAATAAACTAAACTTTATTTTTTACCATTCTATCCCTCAATAAAATCTTGTTTTATCCTGATATTTAATGTTACAATTATTTACAACCAATAGAAAATTGCCTTTCAAAACATCAATAGGAAATAGGAAATTAATTAAAATTAAGTCTCCATCTTCTTCTCTATGACTGAACCATGTTCTTCTCTATGAACTATCATTCCCTTCCATCTTAGAGGTTGTCCTTGAACACCGCTAATGGTGATGTTTGGGGGCAAATGGGTTTCTGAAATAGGCCAGCTTCCCAAGTAATCCAAAGTTAAGAGGTAAGACATGTTTTTGAACGACTGGTGAGTAAATGTTCTTACATAAACATATGTTCTTACAAACTCCATGGACGATGTTGCAGATCTGATGCGGTGGATATGGAAAAAAAATCTAAAATCATCATAAATCATGAAAGGATGAATGATCCATATAATTTGGGTGGAAAAGATGTAAAAATGACTAAAAATGATAGGATTTCCGAACCGGGTAACGCTAAAGATCCATTTTATGTAAAACGGGTTTGGTTGACCCACCTAGAGGTGAGGGATGGATTTGAAATGTCACTATATTAAAATATTTTTATATTTAAATTCGTTTAACAAAACACCATACCCGAAAGCTAGTCGTAGTGGTTCACGTCCAGGACTTTGTTTCCCACACCCGTGGCGCATGGGTTCGATCCCCACCAAAAAAGTTTTAACCTTTTGTTTCCTTCTTTTGAAAGTTTGTTGTTGGATTAAAATGGGAGCAAGATGGGAATCGAACTAAGCATCAAGCATGAAATGATATTACAACAAACCACCAGGCTAACACAACCACATTATGGCTTCAAATGTGTTTTAAAGATATTTAACTTGTGTTTTAATGTTATACATTCATGATTTAAACTTTATGTTTTAGTAACTCGTTATTTTTAAATTATATAATGTGAGTGAATTGAAGTTATCTATTATGAGACATTCATTAAATATCTTATAAGAACTTACTTTCTATATATCTCTCAAAAAATTAAACTTTTTTAAAAAATAGAATGAGCTTCCAAATACCCTAACCCAACCCTAATAACTTTTAACCCTAGCTTTGGAGTGGAAAAAAATAAAATAAAAACTTCTTGGGACATGTTGACCTACGGAGGACATAGTTGTGTGTCATCCATTATATTAAACTTTTCGTGACATAATCATATTGTTTTCAAAAAATATTTATTTTCTTAAAAATAGGATGAGCTTTTCAAATATCCTAACTCAACCATGATAACCTTTAACCCTAGCTTTGAAGTAAAATATAAAAATTAAAAATAATCTTGACCTACGGAGGACATATTGCAATCATTGCATGTATATCTTTACTTATATAATTTATTGTGATAAAATTAATTGATCATATGTTTACATATTTTTTATCTATAAACAAGTATGCAACATTTCAATATTTTGATTTTTATAATAACATGGTATAATATTTATGTACTTACTATTTACACTCAAGAGTCATTATCGGTATTATAATATCAATAGTAGTTATTAAGTTAATATATGTGACACTTTGTGATCAACGGCTCGAGACACAATAAGTTTTCATCAATTTTTTATATATAATTCCCCATAAATATTTTTAATCCAAAAACGTGAAATCAATTATTACATATTTCTTTTAAATCCTAAAAAATTAACATATTCCTCGTGTATGGCATGGTCCATACACTAGTTTATATCATGAATGCTTTGTCAATATAATTAACCTATCTTTTGAATTAGGATAGTTCACTCTCTAGGTAGCTTAATATGCATATTTATATGCGAATATGTTTTATATAAATATTTTAAACTATTGACAAATTAATTAAATATAGTAATTATTACTCAATAAAACTAAATATCGAATATTTCGTAATTAATAGGCTTAAGCTTAGTAATTAATGAGTTATTATTATTAAGGTTTAATGTGAGGAGTATATCTAGATATTTGGATCATATATGAACAATCATGACTAGAACATAAAGTCATGTGACTTTTTTAAGTGATCACATGACCACCAATGTTAACTAATTAAATATTAACTATACTAATACTTTCATGACATAGCCATATTGTCTTCTAAAAAAAATTAAAAAATCCAGAATGAGCTTCTAAAAATCCTAACTCAACCATAATAACCTTTAACCCTAGCATTGGAGTGAAAAAAAAAATCAACTTGGGACATCTTGATCTACGAAGGAATTAGTTGGGTCATCCACTATACTACTGCTTTCGTGACATACCCATATTGTCTTTTGAAAAAAAAATTAAAAAAAATATGATGAACTTCCAAATACCCTAACTCAACCCTAATAGCATTTAACCCTAGATGTGGAGTGAAAAAAAATCATAAAAAATCATCTTGGGACATCTTAGCCTACTGGGGAATTAGTTGGGTCATCCATTATACTCGCTTTGTGACATGACCATATTGTCTTTTAAAAAAATTAATTTTTTAAAAATTAGAAACAGCTTCCAAATAATGTGTGATAAATAATAATATTAAATAGTAGTATAATATTTTTTAATGGTTTATACATTGAAAAATGATCCTGACTTAATATTATCTATTTAAATTAGGTTGAGGTATATTGAGAGTAAACTATCCTAAAACATATAATGAATGTCTCGTAACAAATAACTTCAATCCATCCTTATGATATAATTTAAAATTATTGAATAATTAAAAATAAATTTAAAATTTATTTTAATTGAGTGTGATTCACAAAGCATTTAAAATACAAAATTTAAATCATAAATGGATAACGTTAAAATAAATAATTTTTAAACATGTTTGAAATCATAATGTTGACGTTAGCTTCATGGTTAACCCTAGCATTGGAATGAAAAAAAAATCAACCTGAGACATCTTGGTCTATGGAGGAATTAGTTGGCTTATCCACTATACTACTGCTTTCGTGACATACACATGTTGTCTTTTGAAAAAAAAATTTAAAAAAATATAATGAACTTCCAAATACCCTAAATCAACCCTAATAGCATTTAACCCTAGATTTGGAGTGGAAAAAAACATAAAAAATCATCTTTTGATATCTTAGCCTATAGGGGAATTAATTGGGCCGTCCACTATACATCCGCTTTGTAACATGACCATATTGTCTTTTAAAAAAAAAAAAATTTTAAAAATTAAAACGAGCTTCCAAATAATGTGTGATAAATAATAATATATTTTTTTGAAACAAATAAATAATAATATTTAATACTAGTATAAAATTTTTAATGGTTTATGCATTGAAAAATGATCTCGACAATGTCATCTTTTGTTTAACCGACAATAGCTTAGAGCATTAAAAATTTATTTTAATTGAGAATGATTCACAAAGCATTTAAAATACAAATTTTAAGTAATAAATGTATAATATTAAAATAAGTATTTTTAAAGCTTCATGATTGGTTGTTGTTTCTCTTGATACTTGAATCCTAGTTCGAATCTCAATTTGAACAACTTTTTCCTGCAATGCAATAAACCTTGTTTTTTATTTTTAAAAATGGATACAAAAAGTAAGGGTAGCAACTCACGGGGAATCAAACTCGTGACTTTCAAGTGTCCGAGACGTGAGCCACTAGGCTACGCATTGAAGTGTTGTTAGTTTCTGAAACTCATGTTATTATAAAGCTTTAAAATAAAAAGACGTTTCATCTTCATCCCCAACCTCCAATCAAGTCAATCAGACATATTTTGCAGAAAATGGACATTAACACCATAGTTCGAGTTTCGGTCTTTTTTTGTCCATTTTTACATCTTTTTAGCTCAAATTAGATTAAATATTCATCCTTTTGTAATTTAGAATGACTTTTGTTCCATCCAGTTTCTCACTGACAAACATTAGATTTTGGACTTTGAATGGCACACGAGCAAGTGCAGACATGGGAGTTTTGCTCTCACCGATGACAATTCAAATGGCTTGCTGCTCTGACATGGATGCAAACTTGAAAGCATTCAAAATGTATATTTTCTAAACAATACGTCCATTCTAAAAGAGCTCGGCTGTTATTTTCTAAAGCTAGCAGAACCAAGACATTGACAGAGCTTTAACAAGTCTTTTATTTTTTAAATGATCATTATTAATTAATTTATAATTAAAAGGTAAAAACATTTTAACCTACTCAAGGACTAAACTGTAAAAGAGTGCAACTTTTCCTAATCAATGGTCAAAAATGTTATGACTACATTAAATGAAACTCCGTTCAATTATTGGTCACCACACAACTGCACCAAAGCAGCTAATTCTTCCAAGGCACCATAGAAATATCCTACTATAATACTAATGCTGGACACTAATTAACATTCCTAGAAATTAAACTGCCATGGCCCATGGGTAAAGTAATGCATTTTTTATCTTAATGTGGATCTTTAAAATGATTATTAAACAAATTTTGATCCTCTCATTTTCCTTTTGTTTTCTCCCATGCTAGGGAAAGATACAAAAATAAAATAAAATTAAATGGACCTAATAGATAGTAAATTTGCTTTGTTTTTGGCTTTCATAACATGCAAAAAAATGAGAGATAAAAAAGTAAAGGATCTTAGTCCTTATTAAACTAATATTTTTGTGCTTAGATTATTAAACTAATTTTTTTAGTGCCTATAGATTATTAAACTAACTGATTCTTTAGGATTTGAACTTTTGTTATATATAAATTGTGGATGAGATTTCTTTTCAATTAGGTCGTATCCCACAAACAAATCTTATTCAAAAAGCGTTTGGTTCATCTCTTTATTTTATATATTTTGTGGTATATGAAGTGTGAGACGTGTCTCTTATCTTTTAAATATGGTTGAGTGCCCAATTACAGCTCAATATATAACTTTAAAACTTACAACAAAACAATAAATCAGAAAAGCCCTTCCTAGTTGACTTCAATTATATGTTGACTCTACAGTCAATGATACTTCGGGGCTCGAGCATATTTCAGTATCCATGCATTCTAAGGCTACCTGTGATTTAACAATTAGTGATAAGAATCTGGAGACTCCTGAGATATTCAAGTCCAGTTTATGTTCAAGATCTTATGCGCTTTCTATCTGTTGTTCGGAATGATTTTAATGTTTTATCGATTGGTTGGAAAAGAAAAGATGCAAGTAATTCTAAGAACGAGAGCTGAATAATGATAATGTTGCGTAAGATAGTTTCACAACATTACGCCCAAGTTTGAAAAAGTATAACATGAGATTGAATAAAACCCAATTCCAGATATGTTTGATTCTCGTTTAATTTGTATGGGTTTTGGTTTTGTTCCTCATTTTTTTTTATTAATAAATTTTTGGTGACTTGTAACCTTGCTTAAAAAAAACAGTTACAGTTTAATTTTTAATTATACACAATTGACTTCTCTAGGAGTATTGTGCCATATATGTCATGTGTCCCTACGTGAAGAATGGGAATTATAGCCTTATACAGTTGAGTTTCAGGGATCTAACCAATAAGAAATTAATTAATGTTGTAACATGAACCATGAAAGAAAACTTTGACAATGAAATAGCTCTTAATGGAAGACAGAAATCTAGCCACAAGAATGGATGTGGGAGTACCCACCACCTATCTTTTCATTTGGGTCACTTGTATACTTGATCAATCTTGCTCAGTTGTATATCTCAACATGTATCAGAAACATCTTATTCATCTTTTAAAGACAGGGAATAGAAATATATTATAAAGAATTGGTTAAATAAGTTTCATGGTACATATGTAGCTAGAACATAGGGGTGTAAGCGGATCTCGATCGATCCGCAAACCGATGTGATCCAAACCAATATTCAGAATCGATTTTGGTGGATTGAGTTGGGATACGTCGGATCCCGGATCCAAAACGCCGATCCGAACAAGATTAGTTCGTGGCTCTAGGATCCGAGAAATCTAATCCGATCCGAACATTATAAAAATTTATTTTTAAATTATTTTATATAATATTAATATATTATTACATAGATATTTAATATAATTAATAATTAAATATGAGTATTTTATTTTTCTAATTTTTTTATTAATCTTTTAAGTGTAAATAAAAAAATAAAAATTAATAGGTAATCGATGATTCGAACCGATCCGATCCGATTGTGATCGGTTCGGTTCGGATCCATAAAAAGTGGACAAATCAACCGATCCGAGCCGTCAAATTTGATCGGTTCGGATGATTAAACCCTCAAACCCGATCCAACCGATTACACTCCTAGTAACTACTTACTGGCAGCTGCTAACTGCTAGCTAAAACTGAAAATCTTTGGAAGTCAATGTGATTTATATGGTTGACGGTTGTTAATACTTGTTTTTAATTCTCAAACTTCTCATGTCTGAGAGGAAATGTGAGATTAAATTTGGTGGGGTTTCATGTGGATAAGCATGCCAAGAATGTAACAAAAAAAAATTAATAGATTTGCATCAATAATCAAAACTCAGAAGTAAGGTCTTCTACGTACCCTTTCTTCCTGTAGTGAAATATCCCCCCCCTTTCTCCTTTTTTAACTTCAATGGTCTTTCACAAGACCACAACATTAGCCAATAGGAGTTGTATATATTTGGTCAAACCTTTCACCCACAATCATTGTGACTTGTCGGGATTTAATTTTTCCTATTGAAGATAATATGAAAATTTCCCTATAAATCATTCATAAGTTTGGTGATCTTTCTCGATGTTGCAAGGGGACGGTTCTCTAACGTAAAACTTTTATAAAAAAATAAACAAGAACACACACATTAATCCCCAAAGTGACAATTAATTTTTACTATTATCTTGACTTTTGTCATATCTATCAGACACAAAATGGCAAATCCTTATATGGTGCTAATACTATTATGCGAGGATTTTGGTTAGAGATGTGAATTGGGCACTAAGCCCTAAGGTCACCTATCCGCTCACAATAATAACCCCGCCATTTACTCATTACTAGAAATTGTCAAATGGGCCACCACTAGTCTTTTAAATTTAAACACAGTGTGGGAAAGCTGGGGCAATGGGCCGAGGTCAAAGCGCGTTAAAAAACATTGGCCAAAAGCATAAAAGCCCTATGGGTGGTGGACAGCCCATGGGCTATATTTTTCTGATAGTCCTACTTATTTTATTTAATTTATAAAACTTGACAAAAGAACAAAAATTATAATCACGTTAACATTAGGTAATAATATCATTTAACCTATGAAATTACTATCAAATATGTATTAAGTGCTATAGGTTTTCTAAAAAAATTGAAGAGAAACCATTGTTTGATCTCTTTTCATCCTTGCCTTATATGAAAATCATTGTTAAAGTAGATAAGCGATATCAAATTATTGCAATAGATAATATTCAAAAAAAGGAAAACCATTCACTTGGATTTAAGTGGTTGTGCGTTTAGTGGGAAAAATTATAACGATTAATCATATTGAAATGGATAATTTACAGGTTAAATGATATTATTACATAATGTTAGGTGATTATAATTATTGGTTCTTTTTTGTCAGTTTTATAAAATAAAAAAAGATCCATAAAAAAAAAGGCTATAACTTGACACCGGCCTTAGGGCATTTAGGGCTTTTTTGCTTCAGGTTTTTCAATGTGGCCTTTTTTTTTATGGCATTCACTTAACCCACGAGCTAGAGTTAAATGGATTCAGTAGGCCTATTTGACGGCTCTAATTTTGGTTTACATTTTCTAATCAATGACCAAACTGAGAAAATCTTAGATGCTCTCAAAGTATACAAGAAAAAGTTGAGCATGTAAGAATTTCTCAATCTGATTTTGGATTAAATTTCAGCAGCCAAGTGGTGGCTGATCTGGAAGGTCAACTATATACCCAAATCATATATATCCTATCATTTATATTTTTTTTGTAATTCAATCATCCTATATTAGCCTTTGACAAAGACACCAAGGAAGCACTAACTGGCACTACTACAGGCTACAACAATCTCTTCCAGGAGAAATGAAAAAGGTTCTGAGTGTGTGACTGATATCATGACTGACTGTTTCAACTTATAGTGTTGTCTCTGTGCCATCTGGTTGAGGGAATTTGAAAGGCATTAGTTAATACTTCATAATAACTTTGGGGACTTTGATTCATTCTGCCATAAAGGACATAAAATTTGTGTCAGGAGAATTAAGGTAGGGTATATAGGAGTGGTTGAAACACGTTTGAACTCTTGTACAAACAAGTAAACAGAGCTTTCTTCACGGCTCTACAGAGCTCTTAAATCATCATGTATACGTACGCATTAATTTCAGATTAACACTTTGTGGTCCTAAAGCTTTTCCCCACCATTGTAATTACTATAAATAAACAATTATTGCATAAGCAATCAAGGGTGAACCAAAGGGAGGTGCCATAATGGGTTAGAGGGACAAACACAAACACACAAAAATAAGTGTCATTTTGCTAATTTCTTCATGTAAACATGGTTTCATCACCATATGGTGGTACCCTTTTGGCTTTTTTTTTTGCAAATTTACCTGCTTTTGCTTTATGGAATTTGGATTTTAGATGGGGCTAGCTAGCATTTGGAGCTTAGTGCAGTGGTTGCTTTATTAAAGAAAATGATCAAATAAATAAAAGGCAGATAGATTTAGACTTAGAAAGAGTCTTCCACTTAATTATTTTGGTATATTATGGATGATTAAGAAAACCACAAGACCTAAATTTGGGCTTTCCTCCCTGTCCCATTAAAATGGAAAGGACCCTGACTTGTGAACAAATTTTATGAATTAGCAAAGCACTATGCTTTCTCACCAATCTCATTTTTTAATTCTAGGCTCATTATACTTTGATTAAGATGTTCCACTAAATGGCGCTGCCAACCTAATTTAATTAGCTTGTTTCTAAGAATATAAAAGAAAATAAATTGAAATAAAAGTGCTCAAAAACTCATACTGTCTGTTCCTTTTTTTTCTCTCTGAAATCTTTGGCCATTTGGTTGTTGGCATTCAAATCAACCGTAGCACTCTTTTTTAGTCATTTCTGTTGAAGGTAGTCGTTTGGCATGAGATATTTTGGTCTAACATGTCATAATACCAGATCAGGTAAGTGAAGTATATAATCTCCCAAAATCCATCAAATACTTAAGCATGATCCTCTCCCTAATAGTATTTTTTTCATACATACGAACCATCCGATCAACAAGATCACATACTTAAGAAGCTCAAACCTTCCACTTAAATCAACACACATTGTTCTTTGTGAGATATAGCAACTAAAAAAAACATTTTGGATTCCACTCTGCTTCAACTATATTACATATATTAGAATCGTATCTGCATAGTTGATCTCAAAATATATAAAATCGATTTAATTGTGATACATTGTTAATTTATGTTAATCAATATGTATTGTCACATCTTCAAAGATATTTAACTCATGTATATTAACTATCTTAAAAATACCACATATAATGATATATATAATTGATTGACATTATAAAAAACTTTTATATTAATAATATATCAAATTAAACTCATGAATAATATATTTAAAATAACAACAATATTTAAAATATAAACTATATAGAGATTGAGATATATAAAGAAAATGATTCGTACTTGTAAACTTTAATTAAAAAAATATGAAAACATTAAGCAAACTAATAATATTTATGTATGGAGAAAATCTAGTTGGGAGAGAGAACCCCACTCGTGTCCAACAGGTTTCACTAATGAAAATTAGTCACCGCTAATCAGTGATGGATACTTTACTCATAACATGGTTAACAAAAACTAATAATATTTGACTATTTGCTAAATATATAGATACATTTATTTGTATGATTTTGTATCTAGCATGAAACATATACAACATCAAGGTATTGAGGTTTATTAGGTGACAATGAATCTAATTGCCTATAGTCTAGCATAGAGCAACCTCTTTCAAAGCTAGTCCTGTGATTTTATCATATTTCACACTGTATTGTTTCTCTTGTTATGAATGAAATGCAGTAAGTTTTCTTTGTAAAAAAAATATATATATAATTCCCCTTATAACACAACAATAAGGATAAAATGTACTTAATCCCCTTAAACTTTAAGTCTGGCTTTTGTGCAATGCAAATTTTAAATTTATCCTGATTTATTATAAACTTCATGTATTATTCTAAGAGATCTCAGCCTTTCATGAGCCAACAGTGAGTTGACATATTTGATCAAGTGTTTGCTCATACTACTGTAATTTGGATTCGATTCTCGATTTTTCTTTATTGATAAAAAGCGATAGGTAAATTTCACTATGTTATATTTTATTACTATTTGTCACCAAATATTTGGCAAATACAATACTTCAAAATTGACTATCTATACTTCCTTTTTAGTCAATCATGATTCTAGTTTTCTATGTAATAAAATTATTGTTGGTTAATGAGGATTATGAATAGGTAATGAGGAGTACTAATAATCCATTCCTAATTTTTAGTAAGCTTTGCATCTGCCCAATTAATGCTAGGGAGAGATAATGACAGTAGGAATTGGGAAATAGGTAATGTTTGGTTTGTTTTCATATTTCATTTTTCGTTGTTATGTTTGTATTAATTTACATTATTTTTTAGGGCTTAATTGCTTTTGTCCGCCAATTCTTTCAATTGTATAATTTTGATCCCTCAAAAAATTAATTACTATTTTGGTCCTCTAATTTGTAAATTGTGCAAAATTAGTCCTTACTATACGTTGACTAAATATGGGACGAATGACCGATTTAGCAATTGACAAAATTGGAAGACTAAATGTACAATTAAATTTTTAAGGACCAAAATCTCATAATTGAAAAAGTTGAGGAAGAAAGTGCAATTAAGCCTTTTTGTTTTTAAAGTTTTATAAAGTAAATAGTAGAAATATAATATTTTATATTTAAATATAATATAAAAATATTAGATTTCTACTATTTACTCTATAAAACTTTAAAGTAAGATCTCTGAAAGGCTTTTTTTTTTTTTTACTGTTGATCTGAAACGGTAACTCCGGACCAACTCACTTAAACTTTTTGGAAATATATATATATATATATATATATATATATATAATATTTTTATTATTTTCTCCTGAAGTTTGAAATAGAGAACAAAACAAAAAATAAAGGGAATTTGTTTAATTATTAAATATAAAATATCAATTAAAACTATTAAAAAGGAATAATTCAAATGCCACTCAAATTTTTAGCGCTTTTCACGGAAACTCATCTGATATATACGACGTGTTTTTTTAACAGATATATCTACATGAAATGAGTTAAACGACTGCCATTGTGTAATTCAACGGATATATAACATAGTAAAATAGGAACTAAGTATGTTGACATTATCCCAAAAAAAAAAAAAAAAATAGGAACTAAGTAAAACAAGTCATAAAGAATTAAGGACTTAAAAATTC
The DNA here is from genome assembly GCA_030762895.1 of Sophora flavescens. Classification (NCBI taxonomy): domain Eukaryota; kingdom Viridiplantae; phylum Streptophyta; class Magnoliopsida; order Fabales; family Fabaceae; genus Sophora; species Sophora flavescens. The sequence goes on from JAUPTC010000530.1 coordinate 26,847, forward strand.
TGAATAATTTACTTAAATCGTTAGTTTTCTTCTTCTTTTGGGTCTGGTCCCTGAGGTGACTCCACCTATTGAGCCCAAAAGGATTCACACAAATCCTGTCAAAGGCCCACGCTATAGACTCTAGAAACAACATTGTTGGCATAGAAACCAGTACCACTCATGACCCATCCGACATAGATACATTTAAAAAAGGGTTTTCTATTTTTTTGGTCACTGCAAAAAAATAATTTTGCGAGGTTTTTTAGGTTTTTTTTGAAATCTGCAAATTAAAGATAAATTTAAATGAATATTGGATTTTTACGATCAAATTTTAATCAGTCTAAATAGTGATGGCTTTAGCTTCAATTTGTAGAGGTTTATGACCTCCTAGATTAAACATTAAAATGTTTTCCCCACCCTACTATTCTCATTACCCGCCAAACGCTCTTTTCGGACTTTAGAACCTAAACCCTAGTTTCATAAAAACGCAAAACCCAAATCTCGCCTTTGACACTTTTTCAGGCGTGAGGGCTTGACTAGTTCTCTGCATAAGAGTCTTTCTCTGCTACTAAGGTTTAATCCCTTTCAAGTTTTGGTGGTGGGGTCTCGCTACAAAACCATTGTGTCCACATTTTTCTCTATTACTCCACATCGCAAAACTTCTTCATCGTGTAATTTACTTATTTCATTTCATTATTACTAGAACGAGTTTCTCTTCCTTTTGATGTTGCATTTTGTCCCTATTTTCCAAAAAACAAAGAAGAATAATTTGTTGATGATCTCTTGTATTTATTTTATTTTTTTTTATAATTAAGAATATTCATAATTATAATTTGTGATCAGTTAGTAGGAGTTTTTAGAAATTATATTTTCCTATTAAAACTTGAAAGTTGCTTTTGCGCTCTCATCCTTTGTGGTATTTTTTATGGAATCACTTTTACATTGTTAATTGTTTCCAATTTTGATTTGACAAATAACCTTATTATGATTGTTAATTGTCACTCTCTTTTTGTCTATTATTATGCTATTTGACTCCAATTTAGGGATTTCTTCTCTCTTCAGGGTTCTTTATTTTTGTAAGAAGGAAGGAATGATTTGTTTCTAATATAAACACATAAAGGTAAAGGAGACACTGAATTTGTCAAAGTCATCAACAATTCCTCCGATTCTTTCTCGGGAAATTGATTGAAGCAATTGATGAATACAAAGATGAGGATCCTCTCCTTCCTTGGTGACCACTTTGCCGGGTTCAGTGGTTTGTTCAATACCTAACCCGAATGAAACTGGACGAGAGTAAAATATAACCCATTCGTTCATTTTGGCTGGTGGATTGGTTGGTCTTGGGTTGACGGGGACGGGGTTGGTTCGGGACTGTTTGCACGGGTCACTAATTTTTTTTTTTTTATTTAAGAAAAAAAAAGGAGACAGAGCTCAGATCCAAAGTAAATCCGGAAGTTAAAAATTTGTGACCGATCGCAACGCTTCGACCAACCCATCACCCGACCAACCCAAAGACTCAACATCCGCTGACCAAATGAGTGAAATGGGTTAGATTTTCTTCCTTCGCCGGTTTCTTCGAGGTGGGGGTATCGGGCCCAAACCACCCGAACACCCAAAGGGAAATATGCCGAAAGTACAAAAGTATTCCACTACTCGTTGGCTCTTCGCGATGCATAAAGCAATGATCATCCGTGTTATAGTACAACCAACATTCCCATTGAAATAATGACTTCCAACGACTATATTGAATTTAATGGAGCTGCCAGCCAACATTTAAAGGAATGTATCTAATGGATCTTAAATGTGAAGGTTATAAAGGCTACAGAACCATTAAGATGAAGATATAGAACACACACATTAAAAGAGTCATTATTCTATGGATTTATTTATTCATTCTCTCAATCTGTATTCTTCAATCATTTTATTACCTAATCTTTCCCCGAGTTTACATTTAATCCCACGAGCAGTGAAAGAACTGTTTGTTTGATTGTATTTATTACAAAAAAAACTTCTCAAACAAACTGAGTGAGCTCACAAGAGGCTAGGTGAGCAAAGAATACTTGTCTGGAGCTTGAAAAGGCTAAGTGTTGACAATACTGGGGTCGTGACCCGATCGCTTATAGTGGATAAAACATGTGCTACCAAAGACTACGTAACTCTTTTGTGTTAAAAGAATGAACCAGGATAAATAGTCAGGCTAATCTCTTCTCCCTAAACTCTTTTAGTTGCTTTGATTATATTATCTACCTCTAACCAAAGAGGTTAAAGTGTGAATATCAATCTCGTTTTCATATTGTATGCTTGTGTTTTTTCCCATTAAAATCACACTGCATGTAGTCATTTGTCCTGATGATGCTTTCACATTTGCCCTAACTCTATCTTCTGTAAATGAAATGTTTTCAACTTTTTTTTAATTTCTGATAAACACAATTCAACCCCCTTCTTTGTTTATAGTTGTCTAATTCAATTGTATCAGAAGCTGGCCTCGGGTTGAGCATCAACAGTGTAAGAGGTAAATGTCCAGAAGAGTAGACATGATCATGTTGGAGCTAGTCTGCTGGGAGTCACCTGATTGAAGGAGCTCCCTGAACCTCCATTCTTCAATAGAAAACTACAACTATTGGAAAGATAGATTTCAATGGTTCATTCTATCTACAAACTCTGATCTCTTGATGTCATCATCGATGGTCCATGCATTCCTAAAAATGATGACAACACCGATAAGCCAAAAGCTTCTATGGACACCGAAAAAGACAAAATGGGAGCTGAATCCCAAAGCCGTATACAACATCATTTGTGCTCTCGGGCCCGGAAGAATTTGAAAAGTTTGTGCCTCGTGATTCTGCTAAATAAATATGGGATACTTTAGTCATTACACATGAAGGAACAACTAAAGTTAAAGAATCAAAGATCGCCATACTTGCCTTAAAGTATGAATTGTTTCCTCATGGAGGAAGAGAATTGCTGCTCGATGATAGGAAGATTCCAAACCATCATCAATGGCCTAAAGTCTCTTGGCAAAATTTTTACTAATGATGAGAAGGTTGGAAAGATACTAAGAAGTCCACTAGCTAAGGAGACCTTTGGTCGTTTGCTATTTCTCAAGCCAAGGATCTCACTACCTTGACTATGGATGAACTTCTTGGTACACTCATTGTTCATGAGCAAGAACTTGAGATGAAATTGCACAAAGAAGCAAAGTCAATTGCTCTAGAAACGGTTACGAGTCAACAAAAGCTTCAATGTTCTAAAAGGCGCATGAGTCATCCAGGTGATCTCAGCACTGCGAACCCGAGGATTCTGAAGTGATGAAGAGTTATCTCTCCTAACAAAGGAAGATAAAACTTCTCTTACAGAAAAATAAGTTTAGAAAGGATAAGCCATTGGAAAGGTTCAACAAGGATAAGAACTTCAAATAATCCACTTCACAATGCATAAGAATTCAATTGTTTACTATGAGCTGCCGAAGGGTGGTCACATCAAAGTCGAATGTCCTCAACTCAAGAAAGTCCTTTTAAAAGTTCTTCAAAAAGAAGAAGAGAGGATGGCTACCGGGAGGATCTGAGGCAGATCTTCCGATGAAGAGACAAAGAAGAAGTTAATCTCTATCCGATGGCCAACACTGACCTGGATTCAAATAATGTAAGTACATCCCGACTATGATGAGGAATTACTTGATGCCTATGAGGATTTGCGGAGGGATCAAACTGCTTATCTAAGGCCTTCAAATCCCCTCAAGAGAGAGTACTGAAGCTCCTTAGTGAGCATGGCGAAATCTCAAGTGTAGGCGGAATCGCCAAAGAGAAATGCTGAACAAGACTAAAAAGTTTGTCAAGCTAAGACCTCAAGTGAAACATCACAATCAAGAAATTGAAACCCCAACATAGTGAAAGAGCTCACTTGATCTGCAAAAATTTGTTAATGGCGCAGACAATCCGACTAAGCTACTTGGTAGTCAGAGACACTCCTTAACAAAGAAGGTATTGATATGTCCATTGGACACATCATCAAGTATCAACTAAAACTTCTAAAGTGTCATTAAGTCGACAATAATTAAATCCATACTTGTCTCAGAACTCGTGGGAAAATCTGCACATGTTATGTCTAAGTGTATCCATAAGAAGAAGCGAAGTCTTCGAGACTCCTAGAACTAGCAAAAGTGACCCGTAAAATTACGATTACCTAAAAGACCAAATAATTTCTGTTGTAGATGTCCCATAGGACAAAGAAAACACAATTGCTGGTACCGTGACTAGTGGTTGCTCGCGACACATGACAGGAGAAAGGTCTATGCTCCTTGACCTCCAACTTAAGAAATGAGGACATGTTGGATTTGGAGAGGAATCGAAAGGAAGGTTATAGGCATTGGTACTATTGGTAAACCTCTTCCCTCTATATCTAATGTTCTTATGGTTGAAGGATTAAGACACAATTTGCTTAGCATAAGTCAATTATGTGACAAAGTGGATTTGATGTCTCCTTTACCAAGGATTTATGCATGGTTAAAGACTTTAGTGGCAAAACTATCTTCTCGCCTAAAAGGCAAAAAAATCTGTATAATATTGAACCGATCGATCTCTTGGATCAGAGTGTAACCTGTCCTCGATGTCTAAAGAGGATGAAAAGATTGTTATGACATAAGAAACTAGGACATGCTAGTATGAAACTAATTTCTAAACTAAAAAGGATAACCTTGTGAGAGGATTGTCTCATATTAGTTTTAAGAAAGATGTTCTTGTGTGATTCATGTCGAGACAGGTAAATGAGATAAAATCAAGTTTCAAATCTAAAAACCAAGTATCAACCTCTAGACCTCTTCATTAGTTACACATGGATCTCGTTTGGATAGCTAGTGTTGCTAGCCCAGTGGAAGAAAATATGGATTTGTCATAGTTGATGACCACTCTGGATTTATATGGGTACTTTCTTAACCCACAGTGGATGAGTCTTTAAGGCTTTCTAGTATTCGCAAAATAGTACAAATGAATAGGGTCCGTATCTCTACCCTTAGAAGTGACCATGGGGAGAATTTGAAAATGAGCAGTTTAGACAGTTCCGTGAGGAGAATGGGATCTCTCAATCTCTGCACCTAGAACTCCACAACAAACGGGTCAGCTGAGAGAAAGAATAGGTCTTACAAGAGATGGCAAGATCTATGCTCAATGAAAATAATCTCCCTAAGTTCTTTTGGCAGAAGCAATAAACACTCCATGTTATGTACAAAATAGAATACTTATTAGGCATTTTCAAAGAAGACACCTTATGAATTGTGGGAAAGGTAAAAGTCCAACATATCTTATTTTCATGCATTTGGCTGAGAATGCTTCATTCTTCAATACTAAGGATCAACTTGGAAAGTTTGATTCCAAAGTAGATAAAGGTATCTTTGTAGGATATTATGAAATGTCTAAAGCCTTTAGAATTTATAATTCCGGAACTTCTGGTATTGAAGAATCTTGTTCATATTAAGTTCAATGATGGTTTAAAGATTGATAAGGAATTAGCAGATCTAGAAGAAGATCTTGCAGGTCTTGACATAAACAAGCAAGAAAGCCAACAACCCGATTCACCAAGACACATCCCGGAAATGAGCCTGACAGACAAGTGGAGTAGACAAGTCAAGATCTTCATGATGATATCAAAATGGACCGGACGCTCAAAACTCATCATCATAAGGATCTTATTACTCGAAATCCCTTAAGAAGTAAGAACCAGATCCACTTTAAGATAATAAAGTAACGTGGCCTTTATGTAAAAATAGAGCCAAAACGCATTGAAAAAGCTTTCCTGAGGATGAAAGCTGGATTCTTGCTATGCGAGGAGAACTCCCACAGCCTCACCGAAATGATATCCAGACACTTGTCTCCAATCCAAAAAATCTATCATTGGAACAAGACGGGTCTTCGGAACAAATTGGAATGAGGATGGCAAAGGTCGTAATAAGGCAAGGTTAGTAGCTCAAGGCTATAACCAACAAGAAGGTATTGATTATATCAAAACCTTGCACCATAGCTAGAATAGAAGCTATCCGCATATTATGTCATATGCCGACAACACCAAATCACCATTTTTCAAATGGATGTAAAATTGCTTTTCTAAATGGTATAATTGAATAAGAAGTGTGCGTTAAACAACCCCCTGGTTTTGAGGATACCGATAAACCAGATCATGTTTTCAAACTTAAAAGACATTATATGGTTTGAAACAAGCACTTGAGCATGGTATGATAGACTTAGTTCTTTTCTCATGCATAATGGCTTTACTAGAGGACAAGTATATCCTACTTTGTTCAAGAAAAGTTCTAAAGAGAATTTCATTATAGTCCAAATATATGTTGATGATATCATTTTCAAACAACTAATAGAAAATCTGTGCAAGGAATTTTCCAAGCTAATGCAAGTAGAATTTGAGATGAACATGATCGGAGAATTAAAGTTCTTCCTTGAATTACAAATCAAACAGACAAGTGATGGAATCTCCATCCATCAACAAAAATATATCAAGGAGATACCAAGAAGTACAAGACGGAAAGTGCTAAACTCATGAAACATCCCATGGAACCCAATGTAGAACTAAGCAAAGATGATGAAGATAAAAGGTAGATCAAACCGTTTTCCTATGTTTCAGTAAGGGCAGAAATACATACTTTAAATGTGTTTATTTTAGATTAAACCTTAGAGATGATTTTAATTAAAATAAAATCATTTTCTTGTGTTGTTATATCGTATGAGTCATGGTAAAAATTTCAATGAAAATTGGACGGAAGTCGACCGTGTTTTCACCGCTGCACAAGTTCATCGTAAGCAAAACCCAACTTTGACCTGGGAACGAGACAATTAGTGATTTTATTATGTTTCCTTCAACCTTGGTTATTTTGAAAATTTTTCGTGCAAAAATAAAATAAAATATTTTATTCGGCGCAAAACGCTGAAGAATTACGATCGGAAATGCAACCGGGACTAAAATGAAGCAGATTATGGACCATAAGAAGTAAGGAGACATGATGGAAGAGTCCATGACACACTCTAAAAGTGTAAGCATCACACTTTTCAAATTATAATATTATTCTAACCAAAAGTCATTTTCTTCTTCTTCCATCCAATCAAGCATCAAACCACCAAGCCTGCTCAACAAGTTTTCCTTCTTCTCCCATTTGGCCGTGGACTTCCTCCTTTTCCCTATATATACCCCTTTCATTTTCACTTCACCATCTTCCTCCTTCAACCTCCATTAAACCTTCATCTTCTTCCTTATTCTAAAAGTTCACTTTAAAGTTTTAGTTTTTATTCATCTTTTCTACTTAAGTTCTTCATTAAAGTTCTTCCTTATACTAAGGGTAATGCTCTAATATGAATCTTTTGCAAGTTTCATCTTTTATTTCTTAGTTTACTTTATGTGTTCTTTATATTTAAACTTCTAAAATCTCTTTAAATGGTAAAAAAACCCATTTGAGTTGAAACCACTTTCTATAGTCTTGTATTAAATTATATTTTCACATACCAAGAGGTTGTGTAAAACAAAAAATCTCTATCCATCTCTTCCAATGCAGGCCGAATGCTATATTTGTGACCCAGGAAGTTTTTGTTTCAACTTTGGAATATGACATGTTTCGAGTTTCTAATTATCCCTTGATCTTGAATCTATAAATCTTGGAAGTTTTGATAGCTTGTTCCTATTATGGACAAAAATATGAATAAGTAGGCCTGGGATACTATGTTTCAACTTTCTAAGTATTGACCATGGATTTAGAACTCTTAATACCATGTGATTCTAAACCGAAGAGTTATTAAACAAAGAATATTTTCCTCATCATCCTATGATGGCCGAAACTTAGTGTTTAGGTGCTAGGATGTTTGAGTTTTTATTTTTCCAAATGATCATGGACTTGAGCTCCATAATATACTTGAATGCTAAGTCTAAGAGATTGGAAAGTTTAAAGATTTCTAACTTGTTTATTCTATGTTATTAAAGCTAGTATGTATTACTTTCATTTTTTCCAAGATGATCATGGACTTGAGCTCATAAGATATTTGGATGCTAAGTCTAAGAGATTGGAAAGTTTAAGGATTTGTAACTTGTTTATTCTATGTTATTAAAGCTAGTATGTATTACTTTCATTTTTCCAAGATGATCATGGACTCGAGCTCCATAAGATATCTGGATGCCAAGTCTAAGAGACTGGAATGCTTAGTTTCCATTGTTTTCCAAGATGATCATGGACTTGTGCTCCATAAGATATTTGGATCTAAGTCTGAGATATTGGGAAAGTTTAAAGATTTCTAGACTATTATCCTACGAAGGCCTAACCAGAAGGTTGGTGGACCCAGGATACTTTGTTCTTATTTTTCCAAAATGACCATGGTTTTGAGCTCCCTAAATACATATGGAAGCTAAAACCCAAGAGATTAGAAAGTTTAGTGAATGCCAACCTACTTTACTAGCCTTAGTTGAATGCCCTATGTTTATAATTTAACAGGATTTTTATTCAACTTTGTTGAATGGTCATCGCTTATGAACTCCAATACTTAAGGATCTTAAATCTATGAATTGTATAATTTTCTTGAATCAGAACCCTAAGAACTAGTTTTGGCTGAACCTATACCTTGTGGTTTAGTTGTTCTTGTTTGATTTAACTTGTGATTTTGTGTTCATAACCTTAGACTTCCATCTCGAGGAAACGAGGACGTCAGACATACCTCTTCGAATCTAACTCCTACCTTCACAGAAAGAGGGGATTACCTAGGTATATTCAAAGACTACACGAATGTGTGTATATGTCTACTTGAGTGATTGAACATTTTTGTGATATCGAGCCAACACTTGAATAACTATTTGCTTGAACTATGGTTATTACTTGAAGTTGACCATTACTTGCTTTAAAGTGTTATGGATTATATATGTGATGAATTGTTGTTAACTCGTGATATTAATATTGAGAATATATTACTGTTGATTGAAGTTCGAGAAGTTTGACGGAGTCACAAGATAATGATTATAAAGCGATTAAAGGCCTTAATAAGCCTTGAATAGAACTTGTGAAAGCATTGGTTTCATTTATAAAAGTTCCTTGTTTAAAACGCTAATTCAAGAAAATGAGATTCTTATTTTGAAAAGAAACGTGAGTGTTTTCAAAACAATAGAAACTACCTTTTATGATCCAAAGATGGACGAGAGAAAGCCTTTTTCAACTATGTGTTTTGTAAGGAAAACCCTTTGAAAATATTTGACCTTATTTCATCAAGGATTTCAAAAGCAAATAAATTTCCTAAATGTTCTATAAAAGAATTTGTAAAGGAAAAGATTTTCTCCTAAATGATTTAGAAACATTACTACATTTGATAAGTGATCGAGACCTTTGTTTTAGTATTTGATTTTCACCTGAAGCGAAAAGTAAGACACATGTGAAAGAGAATCTAGTTCACGAGACGTTGTCTCTAGGATTCGCTATAAGCACCACCGGGGATCCGTGTCAATAACCAGGACTAAGGGTCCAAGGTGATATTATGGGCTAGGAGTCCTAATCTGGAATCGAGGACCCGTTGTCATAATTTCACAGATACGGGACAGGAGTCCTTACCATGTTGAAATAAAACATGGATAAAATTATAATTGTTTCCACTCACACAACCTAGGACTCGCAGCCTTGGTCTAAGGTGTTGGGATTGAGCACCTGACTGAGCGCCATGTGTTATTAATTTTCAAGTGATGGAAACTGGGAATAATCGTTAGCTTTGGGCTTCAACAAACAAAAGAACGGAACACAAAGAAAAGTCTTGTTAATGAAAAGTATTTTATTCATATGCATCACCCTTGGCCGACGTGCTTGAGTTACCGTATCACCAGCTTAAGATGTGGTATTTGATGATGTATACATCCGAATGACTGTTACAAGGGATTCTGACGGTGTTGATCCTGCACATGAGGTGATCGAGACAACTTGCCAAACGATGCAGCCTAATCAGCTCTTTATTTCTTAATGATAAAACGATGATGGTATCTCATGAGATTAAGATTAGAGCCCCGATGATTGAAGTGCCATGCATTATCTTTATAAAATTGATTGATTCGAGTAAGAGACCCACCGATATAATATTTGTTTTTTACCCACATGTAATGTTTAAAATGTTAATATGCCAAGGTGTCAGATGTATCATGTATATGGTTACTGGGCGATATATCCGCATGTCGTGATCTCACTTTTTCATTTCTACTTGTTATTCTTTTCTTGGTATCGCCGCACGTATATGAGTTGGCATGATCCCAACATCCCACTTGAGTCAACAACATCGAAGACCGAGGTCTTCGACGATGCAGTGGAATGTCGGGGTGCATGGTCGATACATCCTGGGGCGACATTCATGCTATACCACGAGCAATTACTATAACCGCGATAATGCCGACGAGACCCAATTGTGAGGGAGCCATACTATGGAGACTAAGGGGTAGCTCTCCTCCGACTTGTTTTTACCTTCACACATCAAGGAGCAACTGACGCTACATGAGCCACCACCTCTAGACGTAGAGCCGACAACACCGATTGAGGGGAGGATACCGACGAGGAACCCGAGAGGACCCCGAGGAAGACTTCTATGAGGTCATGGATGAGGATGAGCCGTGATTATCACGTTATGGATCACGACAACGATGGCGATTCCGTAGGACGAGGGCGGTTACATCACAGATCCATTACCCGAGGTCTTGTATCACGGGGAACATTTCTGGAGACCCTACTGGCAGCGTGTCAGAACAGGCTGAGCGTGTTGGGGATAGTCTTCCATCATCCGACTTTGAGTTACCTTTTTGGATGCGGTTCAGACCCCTTTTCCGTGTTTTACTTACTCTTTTAAGTTGTATCCTTTAGATGTCTAATTCGTTGCAATGGTCATTGATAAGGTCCTAACTTATGGATCGAACTTGGCTTTCATTGGGACATGTTATATATATATATATATGTTGTCTTCAATTCATGTTTAGAGGGTTCATCACCTTTATCTTGTTTCATTCCTTTCAAAAAAATAACTACCGTTTTTAGTGTACTCATCCATCGAGAAATGATACTTCCGAAAGTGACCAACATTATAAATCGTAAATATTTCCAATCAGGCAACCATGTGATGCCGGGTTTAGGGTGTCACAACGCTTAAGGGCAAGTGCACCTATCAGAAAAATAATATAGGAGTATTTGGGACTCCAATATCGAACCCACGAGATTGTTGACAAGTACTAGATTAATTACTTCCTTATGTTATCTAGACAATCGAATTGGTTGAAAAACAAATGAATAAAAATAACAAGATTGTGACACCAAAATAGCAAGAACTGCAAGCAAAGATTCATTATGGAAAGCCTAGGGCACTTGGTTTCACTTATGTTACTACCCATGATATTACCCAATTTCTCAATGAACCGTGTTTTATTGATTGCCAATCACTCCCTCTAAAATTATTTACCCAATGGTCATGCAATATTAATATTCTTTCTCATAATCGAATCTACTCCCAATGGTCATGCAAGGTAAGCAATTGAAAAGCATAAAGAATTGGTAAATTTGTTAATTCAATAACTGATTGAAAATGAGGGGATTACGCTGATCCACGTAATCCCAAATCCTATTAATCCAGAGTTCCGTTTAACTAATCGTGGGTACGTTGTCACCAATTAATTAACTTAATAAAGTGATGATCAAACATCATAGAAATTCAAACACAATGATTAAACCAATCAATTAACAGAAAACGCTGATTCATATTAAAATTAAGCAAACATCAAAGGTATCAAACATAAGATCCACCACACCCTAGGAATGAGTTTAGCTATTCATAATAACAAAGCTCACTATACAAATCAAAGACATGTAACAATCCATCAAAGAGAGAAAAAGAAAACTAAAATCCGAACACCGCTTTGAAGCAAAAGCAGTCTTCAAATCAATTCGGAGACGTCCTTCACCCCAAGACCGATCTTACTCTCCAGGCACACGAAAGCACGGCCGTGCTTAGTGTTGAGCACGGCACGTGCTTAACTCAAAACGAGTGTCAAACCATGCTAAAATCGGTAAAGTCGGCAAGGCCTTGCTCATGAGCACGCATGCTTAGTAAATGACGCCAACTCCAAATGGCAAAGGCGTCTTCGACGACGAGCTCTCCTAATGAGCACGGTCATGCTTCTTTGCAATCTTCGGAGGCCTTTTTCCAAAATTCCTCCAAAATTGTTGCTTTATCTCCAAGTTAGATGCTCCACTGTCATGGTGACAAATTCCATAATAATCATGAGAAATAGGGTGAGTATCCATAATAATTTCCAAATAAATAAAAATCACGCCCATTTCCCAATAAAAGTATATAAAATGGCAGCTTATCGACCTCCCCATTCTTAAGGATTGCTTGTCCTCAAGCAATAATCCTGGCCTAAAAGAAATATGAGAAAATCAAAGAATCAAACATCCAGGGACCCAAAATCTTCAGCAAGCAATGATGATAATTTTAACTTTCAATCTTTAAATGGTAAAAATCAAAAGATTGCCCAATTGGAGAGGCTTAAGTTCCCCTGAAATCAAGCTTTCCAAAGAATAAGGGGTCGCTCTTCTTCCCAACTCTCAAATGTATAAGGGTAAAGACAATTATCAATCAAGTTCCCAAAAGAAATTACATTACCATAAGCCTTCTTATAGATCAAATCTCCACAAAAAGTTTACTTGCACCTAGAACCAAGAGGTCTTTCATGGGTTGAATGTCGTGTGATTGATGTAAGGTAGGAAAAGAAAGAGAAAGGATATACAAAGTTAAAGAAATCAAGAATGAGGCGAGTAACCCTTAAAAGCATAAATCGAGCATTAGATATGAATCTCGAAAAACACCATTCAACCCTTCAAAATTTCATATTTTTCTTGACTTTCGTTTTTCTTCTTCTTTATTTATTTCCTTATATATATATATATATATATATATATATATATATATATATATATATATATATATAGATATATATATATATATATATATATATATATATATATATATATACCACTTATTTTCATCTCTTGTTTTCAATTTTTTAGCATCAAGGAGAGTAAAAATTCCCAATATATTTTCTTATTGCCATTGATAGCAGGATTTTACATCATGTTTCATGTACACTTTGCATGCATTTTCATATAGATTAAGCATTCTTTATTTGATTTTAGTTAGTTTTTCCTGGAACGGTGAAGCGGTTTCTTGGTGTTGTTTTGGCAGAATCAATGAAAATCTGGTTAACTTAGAGTCAAGTGGAATGAAGAAACAATGGAGAATGCAATGGGAATGCTCGCCCCCGCGAGGTTACTCGCACCAGACTGAAGACCCGAAATGTGGAAGTAAGGAATGTCATCCTTCCTCATCACCCGCGAATCACACCTCGCCTCGCGAGCTCAAGGCCGACTGTGCGGTAGAATGCAACCATTGCCTCGCCACACGAACCATGTCTCACCTCTCGAGCTCGGGGACTGGCTTCATCACGCCAGTCCCGATACTCATCACGGGGCGTATTTGAGAAGGACCTTTCGGTTTGACTTCGCGAGACTATCTCGCCTCGCGAGAGATCCATTCTCAAGACCGGATTTTTAACATTCGCCTCGCAGCCACGCTCTCGCTCGCGAGCGCGAAACCCGTAACCCCTTCAGGCGTTTAGAGCAGAACTGAGGGGGATTGATTTCCGCGTAGAAGGAGGCGGCCTAGAAACCCTAAAAGGTAATTTCCACAGCTGTGGTTAGCCATGGAGTTCTTCCTTCCTTCATCTCAGAGTATCTTTTCTTTTCCCTTACTTTGATGATGTGTAGCTAAACTCCCATTGTCAGGTTAGGTAGCTATTTCTGAATTCTCATGTAGATGACTTGATCTTGTAATATGGTTTTTAATTCTTTTTTTTGAGTGATTGATTTTCTGTGTCTAATGCTTGTTGTGGCTAGCACCCTCATGACTTGATTAGTGTTTTGATATGCAATTGGAAAATTCGTATTAGAACCGGAACTGAAATTAATCACCTAGTAAACCTTGCATCTAGAATGGAACTAGGTTTATTAGCAACGCGTAATCCCTAATCATCATGCAAATTCATTAATCCAGGTCACCTAAGGAATTAGGGGTCTATTAGTGGATTTAGGCTTCTTGTCATCCGAGGAATCTAGGGTTCGAGTAAGTTTAGTGGATTGATTGTCATATTTGAAGTGGAAACTGTTCATTAGTCATTTCATTGCATGGGATGAAGTCTAGTGAACCTAATCCCAATATCTTTTATCATATTTGAAAACCATCTTTTATTGCCTTCCAAGTGTTTGAGAAAAATTACAAAAAAGAGTTTGTTTTCCTTGTTTTGTTAGTTTTAACTTGTGTTAGTATAGAACTTCCCCTTCAATCAACAATCCGCTTAGAAGTAATTGGTTTGGTAAGTGCTAGTACCTGTATCGTCCCGTGGGAACGATGGAACGGTCTCACCACCGTATTATCTACCGATTGGGTATAATTGCCCGATCCACAATGTACCACTTATACATAAGCAATATCCCATTAATGCTTTCCAAATCTAATTGCTCCATTTATGTTTTTTTTTTCCAAGAGGTTGCCGCATAAAATATATATATACTTGGGTACCAAGGATTTTTTTTTTTAAAACAAAGGCTCAAAATGGGCAACTAATGGACATGGCAAACAATATATGAAGGCGAGAAAAAATACCTACAATTTGCTTCAATCATATTTAACGTATGTATGAAACAAATTCCGCTTTGAAATGGTCACAAGCAAGTTCACAGTAATGTACAAGCTTATGGAACATCCACTAACAAAAGAGAGGGGTGTATATCATGATTTAGCAAATACCTTCTATAATGGTTCAAGTCTCACATTTAGTAGAACAATTCAATGAAAAAGCAATTAGAAGCAAGGAACATCAAATGCTAATTTTCAGCTTTCAAATGATAATCCCACCAATATAGTTATAACTCTCCAAAGCAATCATAAAATTTTAATTGGGTTTCCTAATGATATGAATCTCTAATTTCCTATAACAATGTATACTTAATCATCACCCAAAAACATAATTTAATCATCCCAACCAATCCTAAGTGATATGACAGATAAATCAAGTGAAATTAAAGACCTGAGTAAGTATAAAAAAATTTATTTCCTCCCCACACAGAAAATCTAGCTTTGTTCTCACTGAGGAATAAAAGCACAAATAATTCCCCCACCCCACACTTAAAATATAAAAAGATTGTCCCCAATGCAAATAATTTAAAGCACAAGTAAGGAATAGAGAGAAAATTAACTAAGCTAGAAGAAAGATATGGGACAAGAACTTCCCGTATTAGTTGTCATGACTGTATTCAATTTTTTATACACAGCGTAGAGCCGCTGTGTACAAAATGAATAAAAGAAAGAACTACTAGAAGTACAAACACGCTATATCATCCGGGAGAATAGTTTCACTGCTGGCCCCCGTGCATCCATCCGCCTCAGAGATACCCTGGATCTCGTGTCTCCTCCCGAATATCCAGCGAAAGTATAGACGAAGGCTTCGAGATCGCTCTAAACGCACACCGAGACTGGGCCCACTACGTCTGCAAGTGGTGGTGGAGCATAAGCCGCCATCCATGTGAGCATCTCGCGCCCGGGACTCCGCTCATGGAGCATCTGCGACAAGCTCCTCCTTGGGTGTGTGTATCATGGGTTGCCGCTGGCTCCTCCTGAGCAGCAATGTGAGGCGCTGATCGAGCCGCGACACGATGACTCCCTCGTCGATCACACACTAGAACCCCAACGTGAATCAGCAACCTCTCATCAACAAAGTGACTTACATCACATCCGCTGGCACGGTGTTCAATGGTATCCTTGCTAAGTGCCACTGAGTGATGTAGATCCCACCAAGATGTACCCCGTCCGCCCCTCTCTCAGCCTTCACGTCGGATTTTCGTTGCAAGTCTCGCAAAAATATATACACCATAGAATGTGTGAGATTCGTCTCGAAAACCCATGCCCATATGGAATATGGCCTCGTGGATGGAGCGGGCTAGCTGGGGCGGTGAATCACACGCAATGGCATGTCCATGATGAGGAGGCCTTCGATATCATAGTGCATATCCCCACCGCAGTGATCGAGGCCCACATGATCAATTCCAAGAACTCAAGTAGTCCCCAACAATCCTCAGCTGCACAGATCAAACAGACTGGACTCTGTAGTTCGCAGCCGATGTGGATGTTGAACTCGCAAGAGTCAACTCCCGCCGTACTCCATGCATCTCAAACAATGCATGGCTCCTCCTCCCACCCAACGTGCCTTCAATCGCCTGCCGGACACTGTATTAAGCCCATAAGCGGTCAATAAATCCATGTTCAGCCTCCTAAGCGGATGAACTCAAAAGTGCCAGCCTCAGGAAACCTTTGAATATGTTTCCTCGGGCCGCTTAACTCAGCGTATACTCACCCCCGAAGAGGTGGTGGAGGTCGAGCTTACTAACTAGCACGTTTAAAGGATAAATTCTCGATCACAGGAATGATGAGCAAATTCAACAACAAGGAGAGTAAGAGCTGCTAAGGGCTCGAGATGAAAGGGCTGAGAGTGAGCACCTGCCCGGGACAAAACCCTAGCCCGTGCTCTTCCCTTTCAGATTTTCTGCATCGCAGCTGGTAGCACCTGGCCGCAAGTTTCAACAAATGAGCACGACCGCGTCAATTATTATTATTATTATTATTATTATTATTATTATTATTATTATTATTATTTCGCTTTTTCTTTTCTTTTTCTTTCTTTTTTTTTAAAAACAGAAGCAAATTCTAACTAGACTTATTGACACTATTTAATTTTTTTATTTTTATTTTGTTTTTTTATTTTTTATTATATTTTATATATATGACCGAAAATATTTGCAAATTTTGGAAAAAGAAAAACAAAGAGAAGGGTTTAGAATCCAAGAAAGTGGTTTCTACTAAAGGGCAAGTAAAAGTGGTTTTTTCTTGATCTTCGAAAGCCAAGGTATTTGCATACAGCCAAAGAAAGACCCATCCAAGCAACAATAAAATTCAAGACTAGACAATTTTTCAAGACGGTCAATAAAGTGGGAAGGGGGGGTGATTCTTCCTAGTGGCCTTATTTAATTTCCTATAATCTATACACATAACACCTCATACTCCCTAACAAAATGTATCAATTCCTTCTCTGTCATTCTCCACTTACGTATTCCTCCCCTTTGGGGACAACCTGCACAGACTCACCCAAGGACTATCGCACAGGATAAATAATACCAGCATCAAGTAATTTAACTACCTCATTTTTCACCACTTTTGCCTGCTGTTTTCAGGTTGCACTCGGGGTCTGCCTTCCACCTCATATGTATCCCATGGGTGCAAATCGAGGGACTAATACCCTTAATATCATGAATGGTCCACCCAAAGGCTTCCTCGTTATCTCTCAAAACTCGGTAAAGAGTTTTCTCTCCATAAAACCTGCCAAAGAAGAGAAATTATTACTAGCAATGAAGAAGGAGGAGATAAAACGGTATTTAGATTAAGGAAGAGGTAAGATCCAAGCTTTCAGGGGTTTTTCAATTGATGATTTTATTTTTGTGAACCACGCCGAAGAACATCAAATTTCTTAGTCCCTTCCATCTTTCGAGCAATCCTTGCCTCAAGTGCCATTATCTCATATCAACCTCATAATCCATAAGTTCATCCTTTTCAAAACAAAATTTTTTCAAGCGGTGTCCTTCCATCAATCGGGCCGAGAAAGAGAAGATATTAGTATAGATGTACTATCCAAGGCATTTATAAAACTACATGAATTAAAAGTGGAAGGAAATTTTAAAGAATCAAGAACTTTAAAACCATTTCTCATCATTAAGCCTTAAAGTCAGTTTCCTCCGTGCACATCAACGATATTCCTACCATGGCCAAAAATCGCCTCCCCAAAAATTATGGGAACCCTTCATCTTCTCTTCATGTCAAGCACTATAAAATCAGCCGAAGATAAACTTGTCAACTTTGACAAGAACATTCTCAGCAATACCTCCGACAGTAACGGATCTATCCGCAATGCAATGAAGCCAGAAGGGCTTTGGCTCTTGCATTCCTAACCTGCGAAAAACAGACAAAGGCATCAAGTTAATACTGGCACCTAAATCACATAAAGCTTTTCAAAATAAGAGTACTAATAGAGAAAGGAATAGCAAACTCCCTGGATCTTTAAGTTTAGGTGGCAACTCGAGGAGGATACAGGCATTCTTCTATTGGTTCCACTATAGCAAACTCTCCCAATTTCTTTTATTACTCCAAAATCTCCTCTTAAGGAATCTAGCATATTTGTAAGATCTGAGAAATGGCCTCCACAACAGGGGATATTCACATGGAGTTGCTTCCAACGATCCAAGAACTTAGTGAACTCAGGGTCTTCATACAAACCTTCCGAGGAAAGGAATGGTTGACTTGGGGATGGGCACGCAGAACTTCCTTCACTAGATCTTTTCACTTACCTCATCCTTTGGGTCCCTTTAGCAGAAACTCCTTGGTTTTGACTTATTCTCTTCTTCATGGAAAACCTATATCCTTTTTCCACTTCTAAGTGGTAATCACCTAGCATGCTCCTTTGGATTCTTCTAGTTGACTAGGCAATGCCCATTTTTCCCCTTGTGTCATCAATGTTACCAAAGTAAACACCCTGATTCTC